>CAUYQV010104113.1:0-116701 GCA_963574575.1 Galagoides demidoff | reverse complement strand
GATGTTTTGATGGTGTGATTAGACTGCTTCAGGAAAATGATTTTTTTTTTTTGAGACAGAGTCTCACTATGTCACCCTCAGTAGAGTGCTGTGGCATCAGTTCACAGCAACCTCAAACTCTTGGGCTTAAGTGATTCTCTTGCCTCAGCCTCAGAAGTAGCTGGGAACACAGGCACCCCCCACAATACCCAGCTATTTTTTTGTTGCAGTTGTCACTGCTGTTTAGCAGGCCTGGGCCGGGTTCAAACCCTCCAGTCCTGTGTATGTGGCCAGCACCCTAACCGCTTAGCTACCGACACCGAGCCCGAACAAACTATCTTTTATAAATAGCCTGTCTCAAATTGTAACATGCAAAAAAACAAAAACAAAAAACAAACAAAAAAAAAATCAAGTTGTAACATGCACACAAATTGCCTGGGGACCTTGTTAACAGGCAGATTAGGTGATGCTATTCCCGCCAGCCTGTGGACCACAGTTGGAGAATGTAGACCACACAGTGTATGTTGATCCATTTATTGTCTCCCCCACTCACACATAAGCTCCGGGAGACCCAGCACTTTGTTCTAATTACTTTCATATTTCCTCACATCTGCATCAGTATTTGGTACAGAATAGATGTGAAATAAACTTCATTGAGTGAGTGAGGGGATCGTGAGGCTCTGAGGCAGACACATGAGAACCTCAGAAGGCCATCTAGTAAAATCCTAGGAGCTGGTGCAGAAGCCAAGAGGGTAGTGTCCTGAATCAGACAGAAATGGGATTGAAGTCAGAGAAGGCAACACTGCCAATTCAGGTCCGCCGAAAACAGTCATCAGGTTTAAGAAAGTAGTCAGACCAGCAATGAGAGAGACAAGGCCCAGGAGTTTACGGCTAGAGTGGAGCAGAAAGCTGAAACAAGGACAAAAAAGAGGTGAGAACGTTCCAAAGACTCACTTCACTCAGGACTGCGATGCTCAAAGCCCGTTCATGGCGTGGAGATTACGTGGTCCATCAGGAGACTGTTGTGTTCTAAAGTGTTCTCCCCAACTCTAAAGACACAGAGTTGGGGAGAACAGATTCCATTTCACTTCAGCAACATTGGGAACTACCTGATTTTAGAAGACAAGAAGCTGGCTCCCTAAAATCCACTATTGATGGCATTTGATTTAATTTATCCTAAATGTATTTCTTTCTAGTTTGAAAGATGTCCCATAATTTACATACTACAGGGTGATAAGAATTTCATGGCATATTATATCCCACTTCAATGTCCATATGTTTTTCTCCCATGATCATGATGATGAGAGTACCCATCCTACGTTTCAAAAGGATTTGAGGCAATTTATAAAATAATAACACCAACAATAAATAACATTTACATGTTGCTTTACTGTATGCCCAATACTGTTCTAAGGACTTTAAGATACATAGTATTCATTCATTTAATCTTCCCAACGATCTTATGAGGGGAGATACCTTATTTATCCTCACGTCATAGGGGAGAAAACAGAATCTCAAAGAGGTTAAGTGACTTGCCCCAATGGGAAGCAGGTAGCAATGCTTACAATAAAACAAAAAATAGGGCGGTGCCTAGGGCTCAAAGGAGTAGGGCACTGGCCCCCTATACTGGGGGTGGTGGGTTCAAACCCAGCCCCAGCCAAAAAAAAACTGCAAAAAATAAAAAATAAAATAAAATAAAACCTCTAAGAACCAACTCATAAGAGATTAATGGCAAGTGGGAAGAAACCAGTTTTATCAGAAAACTTGGAGAAAGAATGCTACTACAACTCAACTCAACACAAACATTACTGTAAGTTTCCTAGCAGCCCCAGGGAAAAGGAAAATGGGATGGGTTTTAGCCAAAGATGACCTGAGGCAAATCGTAGGAGAGCCTGTGAGACTAAGCCAGAAACATTAAGGAGTAGCAGTCAGTATGAGCAAAGTCACACTCTAGAAGGCAGAGTCTGAGAGAAGTGTAGAGTCAGAGGCCAGAGGGGAAAGGAGACGGAGGTGCCCAAACGGCCAGCAACAGGCATGGAATGAAATGGACACTAGAAAGATGAGGCAAGAGGTTCCAAACACAGAGAAGCCAAGAGCATAAACCATCACTGCAAGGTGGGGTTGGCACCTGAGCAAACCACAGAAGGACCATGCCTTGCCGTCCACAGTGTGAGTCCTTGGACTAGCAGCATCCACATCTCTTGGGAACTCGCTAGAAACACAGAATTTCAGGCCCCACCCAGTTCTACTCAATCAGAGTCTCTATGTTTAACAAGATCCTCTGATGATGTGAAGGCTCATGCTTTAGCATAGACTGTGGTGAATTTCCACATAGCGCAGAGTCTGGACACACGCCAGGTGCTGTGACAGGTGCCTTCACATTCACAGTCTCATTGGGTCCTCATTAGAATCATATAATAAAGATGTCCTTTTTGTACCCACTTCACAGATGAGGAAATTGAGGCTCATGGTCACAGTTGCACACCTACCTAGCAAGTGACAGAGTTGGGATTTGTTCCCAAACCAATTAGATTCAAATTTAATTCATTTCTACTAGCAATCCTTCCCATCCTAAGAGCCCAAGGGAAGAATAGCCTGGTCAGGACAATAGCAGAGAAGCTGCTGTTGGCCTCATTCTGAAGGATAGAAGAAGGGAGCCCGTGTGTTACAGTGGACAATGGAGGAAGGCCCCTCTGGAGGGGACAGTGGGTATAATTGATGTGATATAGAAAGACACAACCAGAGCCTTCTAGAACATGACTGGCATTGAGTCCATTTCAGAAAATAAGTCCTCTGTGTTACAAGCGAGTATGCACAGAGCGGCAGCTCCAGCCTGCCATGCTGGCCTCTCTGAGACACCCCCTTCCTGCCCACACTCAGCTACCTGCACTGGTGTTATCCCTCCGTCTGTTCCGCTCATTCAGCCAAATGTCAATGTGGGAGCAAATCGAGAGTGCCAATTAGTCATGTCCCACTTGTAACCGCTCATGTGTACGTGTGTGTGTTTGTGTTACATGTTATTTAACTTTTCCTTAATTGGTGGTTGGTCTCGCCACCTGATTTTTAGTTCCACGTGGGCCAGGACAGTCTTAGATTTAACTGGAGTCCCCAGAGCACAGGGGGGACTCACAGGACGTGTTTAGTAAGCTTTGATTCCTGGATTGCCTCTTCCAGAAAGCGAAAGCAGATCTTACAAGCCCTCCACACCCCACCAGGGACAGCAGGTGGGTGGAGGTGACAAGTCCTGACAGTCAAGTGTGTCCATTCTGTGGGCTGGCCCGAGGGTCCCTTCCTCACACCGTTGAGCCCTCGCATCTGGGGCTCAGGGAATCCCTGGCGTGCTTCACCCCGCCTCTTTCATCTTCGTGGGAAACGGCAACTTCACCGCACGTGGGCGTGTGGTGTGAACTCTCTAGGTGGTGTTCTTGTCGGGGCAGCTGTTTTGCTGTGTTGTTTTCCTGCCCCTTCCTGAGGAGATAAGATCTGGACAGGCGTGTGGTTCTCTCCCACAGACCCTCCAAGGCAAGATGCAAGCCAAGTGCTCTCCATTTCTCGGGCCCCTCCTCTGATGTATGCCCCACATCAGTATCTGTAATGAGATCCGGGCCTCTTGAAAGCAGCAGCAAAAGCAGCTTCCCAGAACACAGGGCAAGATCAATGTCTCTGAGCTTCCCTTTCTTCTCCCAAGATCTCCAGGCAAAACTGATTTGCATGTGTTGCCAACCCAGTACCTCCCAGAGGGAGGCTTGAAGCCTGAAGTTGCTGGAGATGCCCCCACCTTCCCCAGCTGGAGGGGAGCTGCTGGGAGGAGTGCTTAGAGAACCAACTGTGTGAGTCCTTAGGGAGCCTGGACAGAGGGGAGCAGACTGAAACAGAAAGAGACTAAAAGAGAGAAAGAGCAAAAAATGAATAAATAGCTATGGGCACAGACCCCACCACCTGACTCCAAAATGGGATTCCAGTTGTAAGATGCTCTAAGCCAGGGGTGTCCAACCTGGGGCCTGTAGGTCACACCTCATGCTGATTTTGTGAGAACTTTCTTTGTTTATCTGTCATGATGGATGTCACAAGTATTATGTGCCGACCTCTTTTTCAGCTAATTCACTTTTGGCAACATTTGTGTATCTAAAGTGTGGCCTAAGACAACTCTTATTCTTACAATACGTGGCAGAGAAAAAAAAAAATGGTTAGACACCCCTGGAAGATGTGAACGAATCCTGTGGAACCCAAGATGAAGAGCAGGTGACAGCTGTGCCGGCCTCGCCGGGCGCGGGACACAGAATCAGCCCCACTCAAAAAAAGAAAAAGCCTCATGAGCTCCCTCCCTCAACTTCAGAGGAGGGAAACCTCTTTGTTTGTTGTTCTTTTTTTAGACAGAATCTCTCTCTGTCACCCAGGCTGGAGGGCAGTGGTGTAATCATCTCATGACCTCAAACTCCTAGGCTCAAGCCATCTTCCTGCCTCAACCTCCTGAGTAGCCGAAACTACACGTGTACAAGATCACACTCCACTAATTTTTTTTTTTTTTTTTGCAGTTTTTGGCCAGGGCTGGGTCTGAACCCACCACCTCCAGCATATGGGGCCAGCGCCCTACTCCTTGAGCCACAGGCACCACCCACACTCCACTAATTTTTTAAATCTTTCTGTAGCAACAAGGTCTCACTATGTTGACCAGGCTGGTCTTGAACTCCTGGGCTCACGTGGTCCTCCCACTTCAGTCTACCAAAGTTCTAGGATTATAGGCATGAGCCACTGCACCCAGCCAGAAAATTTCATTTTGATCATTCCTCTTCCTCCAAAGCTTCTTCTCCAGAATTCTTCAGCCACCCTTATTTTGCAAACGGTCACCTGCTAATATCGTTCACTTTGAAATGAATAGCTACGAGGAAGTCAGAGGGAGTGAGTGTAACAGACGCATCATATACAGGGCGTGCAGCAGTAGAAGGTCAGAGAATTGAAGACTTCTCCTTTATTTAAAGGCCCTTCTCGGCCAAGGTCCCAGAGACAAGTGGAGAAGGAAAAAATGAAAGAGAAAGGCTAGAGTAGGATCCTAATGAATCTCCGTGTGTGCAAATGGCAAGGGCTGCAGCCCATGTGACCCAAGGCTGGCCTTTCCCAGGAGCCAGCCCCGCAGCCTCCAAGAGACATCTACACTAAACATGCCAGATAATGGGGCCTCCAGAAGGGAAGGCCACCTGCTCGCAGAGCTGCAAGGGAAGGGTGTGGCAGCCCTGCCGGTGGAGGCTGAGTGCATAGAGAGGAGCCAGAGGCCCAAAGTTCAGAAATACAAGGGGCTGCGGCAGCTCCTTTGTCCTTAAGTTCCAGGATATTTTTCATTCTGGGCAACTTAGGATTTCTTTAGCTACTAAGGGAGAAAGGCTTGGAGCATATAGGGTGGGGAAAGTTGGGGTACTACTGATGGTAGAGAGGGTTGGGGAAATGGGGTTGCATAGATTGGGTCTACCAGTCTATAGGGACTCACCAGCTCCTTTCCTGACCCCTGGATGTGATAGAGTCTCCCTCTTTATCTCTCTCTTGTTCTTTTCTCTTATTTTGGTTATATTATTAAATTCAATGCATCCCTCTCACTTAGGGTCCTCCAAAATACACACCTCAGACCTCAGGGGACTCTGGCTTCCTGAGCTCAGGTCAAAAGAAAACCAGATACAAAAAGCAACGGAAGGGAGCAAGTTGGGGCACTTCAGGTAGACCCAGAGCATGCCTTGGTTATAGATCAACATCCAGGCCTCCTCCCAGCACAGCCTGGAACACACAGCGTAGTGTGACCATTGAAGCACACGCTTTGGGGTCAGAGCCCCCGAGTTTGCATTCTGGCTCCACCACTTACTCTGTGAACCTTAGACGGCAATTTGGCTTCTCTACACCTCATTTGTTCATAGGTAGGAAATAGATAATAATGGTCCTTACTCAGTCTACATTAGATACTGTGTAGGCCTAGTATAGTGCCTGACCAGATTGATAAGTAATAGACATTCTTCACATTTTTATTACCATTACTGTAACCATCCTTATCCTTCAGATCAGGAGCCACACCGGGCCGGGGCCTGTAGTGAATTCTCTCAGAGTAAATCATGCATAGCTCATTTTTCTATTTTTTCATACAGATGGAATCTCAGTATGCTGTTCAGGCTGGTTTCGAACTCCTGATCCTCCCATTTTAGCCACCTAAAATGGTGGATGTGAGCTACAGCGATTGGTCTCTTTGAAAGATGTTGGAGCAAGCCAGGGCCCCCAGCTCTTCTCAGAGCTCCCATAGGGTGGTGAGGATGTCTGTGTGTACCAAGTTTGTTGGGTTTCCTTTAACCTGGAGGGGACTCAGGACCCAGTACAGACTCAGGGTGAACCTAGTATTTTGGAAGGGGAGTCTGATGGCTCCAATACTCCTCTATGTCCCTGGGCCTCCAATAATTTCTTTACACACACACACGCCTTCACTAAGATATCAACTACAAAGACTTCCCTTGTCAAAGTTTTATCTCCTCTGGTTAAAGGACTAAAAATAATGTTAACCAGAAGTTCTGACGAGGCTTCTGCCAGTCACGGCTCCACATGGCTGCTTTTGCTCCTCTTCCCCTTCCTCTTCCTGTCCTCTCTTTGCTGATCTGGACTCCGCCGGGTATTCTTGTCACAAGTCATCACCTAGGAGGGCTCCACTCAGCTGAAACAAAACGGTTCATCTGAAGGCAGCACACAGTCCGTATGGGGCAGGCACAGCCCTCCTCAAGCTCAGGTCTGCTCACAAGTGGGCGCTTTCAGTTCCATCTCGCAAGAGCCAGACAGAAAAGAATCTTAACCTGAGCTCTGGGAGCCCAGGGTGACGAGCTGCCTCTCACTCTCAGGTGTCAGGCCGCCTGTAACCACCCCTTCATAGCACTGTCTAGGGGTGACCATTCAGCTTGAAGATGTCTAGGCAAAATTTGTTTTCAAACAACTTGCATATTTGTTATGTTTTGAACTTTGGTTTTAGATCAGTTTGGGTGTTCTCCAGAGGAGAGCCACGCTGCTTTGGCATTTAACCATTTTCGCCCCCACGTTCCTCCCCCAGCACCTCCAATCCCTGCTGCGCCAGCAGAGGGTTCATGCATCTGGGGTGTTTTCATGCTCTTGGGCCATGGGGCCTATTTTATAAACATAGGTCAGTTTACACTGCCTGGGAACTTAGGGGATTTCCTCTCTGGGGGAGACAGCTGTGAGGAGGTTGACCAACCTTTGCTTTGTGGAGACTGAGAGTTTCCTCTGATCATCTGCGAGGGGCAGCTGCACTGGCTGGGTTCCTGGGGTTATGCCTGAGGATTCTCCCAGAAATCTGAGCCGAGAAGGGAAGCTCATTATGCTCTCTCCACTCAATTCCAGTTTAAATGCTCACAAATGACTTTGCCTGCTACAAAACCCCATATCTGTGCACCTTCGTGCCATCTGCCAGCAGCACCTTCAACCACCTGAGTGCTGTGGGCTTCTGAGGTCACAGAATCACGGAATCATGAAGCTGGATGGGACTTCAAGGGAGTCAGTCACCCAGCGCCCTAGATGAGCACCCACTATGGGTGGGACACTGTGTTGGACTCCATGGGTAGAGAAGGGTGAGTAAGACCCAGCCCTGCCCTCAAAGAACTGGCAGGTTTGGGCTCTGCTGCCATCCCCACAAAGCCTTCTGGGACCTCCTCCGGTAGGCTCAGTTTGTCCTCCTTTGTGTCCCCATGTCCCTCGTGACACCTACCAGGCTGCAGTGAAATGGTCTTCATGGCTTTCCTCCCTCTGGAATGTAAGCTTCTGGAGGGCAGGACCAGCCATGCTGGGTGACATTGAGATTCCTCAGCTCCTCTCATAAGGTTCTCATAGAGGGGAGATAAACTATGAATAGAAATGCTATATATTAGCCACTGGGGTAACCACCAAAACAAAGATGAGGTTGGGAGCTGCCTGAAGAAGAAAGAACTAGAGGAGACAGAAAGAGGCCACCAATCTTAAGAGCCCACAAGGAAGCTGGAGAAATGGGCACGTCTAACCTACTGTTTTCTTGGCCCTTCTGCAAACCCCCTCTATGTCTAGAGGAGATGACTTCACTTTGATAGGGCCACAAAAACAAGGTGCCATTGACTGGGTGGTTTAAATGACAGAAATGCACTTCCTCCACACCTGTGGTGGCTGGAAGGCCAAGATGAGATGCTGGCAGGGTTGACTTCTGAGGGCCTCCCTCCTTGGCTTGCAGATGGCCGCCTTCTCCTCTTCATCCTTGCCTCATCTTCCCTCTGCACTGATCTGTGTCCTGACCTCTTTTGATGAGGACACTAATATTGGATTAGGGCCCACCCATATAACATCATTTTACCAATGCCAGCTGGCTAAGCACCACATTGGAAATTAATTACCTCTTTGAAGACCCCATATCAAAACACAGTCACATTCTGAGGTCCTGGGGGTTATCAACATATACATTTGAAGTGGGGAACACAATTCAGCCTGAAACAGAGGTAACACTGGTACACAGAAATGCCAGTGAATTCCTGATAAAAGCCACAGCCAATCAGTCCAGGAGCTAAGAAATAGGCCTGTAACTGCCTCCCTTCTCAGCTGACTTGCATCCCTGGAGAGTCAAGCTTCAACCAGCACTGGTGACCAACTCTATTTGGCCAACGCCACCTGCTATAGGTGCCCTCTTGCCCCTTCCTCGCCCCTCAGCATTGGCAATACCCAAGGTTTCTATATTTCAGCCAAAGGCAGGAGAAGGTGTCCACGTGGAGGAAATAAAGAACCATATCTCCCTTGGGACTAGAATGGAAAATTACATCAATGGAGGCAATTTCCAAGGAGAACTTCTGGCCTGCTTCCCAAGCTCATATGCAGAACACAGAAAAAAGGTCCAAATGCCCTGGCAAGATGGAGGAGAGCCAAGCCACCAACAAGCACCAGCAGTGGATTTCTGACTGCCAGCCAGAGCCATGAGTATCCAGACAGGAACCAACACAGAGCAGAGCAAGCGCCTGGCAGTGAGTTGGCCTCCCCAACCACACAGTTCTTGCTGTTGGCTTGTGCAGGGTCATGAGTCTTCAGCAACCACGGTTCCCAGGGTTGTTCTTCACTATTGCATGCCAGCTGGCTAAGCACCACATTGGAAGAGAGTACAGGATATGAGCTTCCAGGTGAACTGACTCATTGTAACCAGACTTGGCTTAGCTCAGCTGCACAATGCCAAGGCAGCAGGGTCTCCTGGGTGTTGCTGACTCAGCACGAGGGAGCCCAGGGACAGACAGGTGAGGGAGTGGCTAGGGGTGGAGCATGCCCACAACAAACAACTGGCATGTCCTACATGCTCAGAGCCCAGCCCTTAACCTACACTCCAGTTCTCTAGGAAAAGGGGAGTTTGCAGACAGCTTTCTCAGCTGCTCCTGAGCCCAGGTGTCAAGGTGCAGAGTCCTGGGGGACTTGCGTGGACTAATTCTCCAGAAAATATTTGGGTTTGCTCCCAAACCACTCCTAGCAGTCCAAATGATCTGCTCCTCAACCTCATCCTGCAATTGCATCTTTGGTAGACCAAGCTGGGAATCCTAGCTGTGGAGCTGTAACTCAGGAGAGCATAGCCAATAACCCTCAGTGAACTAGGGTGCATCCTGGGCCTTGCCTGGAGAAAGCCACATTTTCCCATAAAGACCAGAAAGTTAAGGATCTAAAGATCAGGAGAGAAAAGGCAGTGGGCATGGTAAGGAGTGGATCCTGCTTTAGCAGAAACTCTTTGGAAGGAGTTAAGACTGTGGTCATCTCACAAGAGGTAAGCCTCAAAAAGTCACAAGAGCTATATGTAAAACTACTTAGCCCATCCGGGTTCTCCTCTGCACTACATATGAACAAGAAACAGCATCTACCCACACTATTTGAAACAGGAGTCTGTCTAGTGGAAGGCCAGAGGGATTCCAGGGGCAACCTGCTGCCCCCATTCATTCACTCACTCATTCAACTCATTTTTGTTGAGTACATAATTTGTGCTGGGAACTATGCTGGATGATGAGCAAGATAAAAGATAAAGCCACGGGCCCCACCTCTGTGAAGCTTACATTCTAACTGAGAAAAGACAAAAGAATCAATTATATAATTCAAAGTATTTATAACTGTGACGAGTGCTACCAAGAGCTGTAAGAGGATATGATGATGAAACACAGTCTGGGTGTCCTTAGGGAAGTGATACATCGCCTGACAGATGAGTGGGAATTACTAGAAAAAAGAATGGGAGAGGGTTGAGCAAGAGCAATGCTTGGAAAATGGAGCAACATATGCCAAGCCCTTGAGGTTGGAAAGAGCACGACAGAATCAGGGGACCAAGGTCCCCACTGGCTGGAGGCCAGAGAGTGGTGGGGAATGGGCCCCTGAAAGGCACAGATCCCGGGGAGGGCACATCATGCTGGGCTTTGTCAACTTTCTAAAGGGTTTTGGTCTTTTTCTAAGAGCAGGGGGAGCCACAGCAGGACTTGGAGTAGGCTGACGTGTCTTGATTAGATACGCTGACCTGAGTCCTCAGCACTCCCTTTTACTTAATGTTGCCTCAATGCAGAGAGGGAGACTTAGCCTTGGGTTTGAGTCCATCACGAGCTGAAAACTCTAAACTGAAAAACTTGAGAGAGTTACTGTGCTTCTAGCAAGCAGAGCTAGCTAACTGATTTATAAAGATAAAGTTTAGATTTGGACACATATCTGCAGAAGGGCAGGACATCCCTGTGGACTCCTGTGGGACTGTACAGTAACTGTTCTCTGCCACACAGAGGGCACAGACCACCCAGAGTGCAGGAAAGAGAAAGTGAAGCTGACTTCCCCAGCAATAGGATAAACTAGGGCTTACAAAGGAGGGAGGCATGGTGGGTCACAGCAATTTTTCATGAGACCCTGGAGACCAACCTTATGGGACTTAAATGACCACAGAAGCTGCAGAGGAGGGAGAGTCTCTCCATCCCTGAAATTCATAAGTTCACTGCAAATTTTATCACAAACAGAAAAATGGTCCCTTCTCTATTCACTCAGAGGGAGTCTCTAATCTTTCATTCCAAGAGGATTCCCCTAAACTCCTCCAAGCCACACAATGGACCTCTTCTTGGACCTCAAGGTGGAAGGATACAGGGGAGATTCGTCTGGACACAGAGACCTTCGATTATACGCTGCAGTGAATCCTTCCTCCATCTTTGAACCAACTATTTTCCCAGATATGCCAACCTCAATATTCAAGGCACAAAGAAGGATCTCAGAAGTCACCAGTGAGGGCAGGGTGGTTCTGAACAAAACTACACTGACCTACTTCTGCTAGACTCCTCCCCACATGAGAAAGGACTCCTGGGTCTACCCTAACATTGCACATTTAAAAAATAAATACAGGCACTATATTAAAAGCCCCCCACCAAAAAAAAAAAAAATGACTCCTGGGTTTGGCCTGTAAGACCTCTCACCTCCCCACCCACCCCACTCCAACGCCTAGACTGAGTCCACACAGAATCTCATCGCATATATATAAGAATGACAACAGACCCAACATCCTGACCTCGGGTTTCCTGGGGCAGCATCTAGTGTGCTAGTGAGAAGTGACTCTGCAGTCTCCGGACACAAGCAAAAAGCAAGTCCCAAAGAACGGAAGACCTTCTGCTCACCTCACCCCACCCTGCCCTGCCAAGAACCCTGGAAATGCACACGTGGCGCACACACGTATCTGTCCCCCGAATGCTCAGACACACACAACTGAGCAAAGACAGGAATGGAAGGACATTTCCTTTACCTTACCGTCCTCTTTTCCCTGTCTGGGCCTGGGGCTTGAGAGCATGGGGGGACAGTCAACCCGAGTCAGGAACGGCCTGTGACCGCGTGGAAACCGCCCATTTAGACCCTCCTGCCCCTGGGCACAGCACATCGGCCAGGGACAGGTCGGGGCGCCTCCGTGAGGGCTGCTCAGTACGCCTGGACACCCACACAGGACACATTCAGGAACTCCAGGTTCTGTCTTGCCCGCCCGCGCCCCCAACTGCAGCCAGTGCCCCCCAGGCAGCGCCTGGCAAGGGCGGCAGTGTGGGGAGGAGGGAGGGTAACTCTGGATCCTGCGTCCCAGTAAGCGGGTACCACGGCAGATTCAGGCTAAGAGAAGGGGTTTCCCTCTCTCCTCTCCCCGGCCTGGCTCCAACTCCCTAAGTCAGGACCTGAGGACGTTTCCTTTACATGCTTAGCCTGAGCACCCTGGCAAACCCTGGGCTTGGGGGGTCGGTAAATTTCCACAGCTTTTCCAGCCAGGCCCCTGCAGCTGGGGACTCATCAGCTGCTCTTCAGCTTACACCTCAAATCCTCTGCAGCAGAAGAGAGCCCCCCACTGGCCGCTCCTGCGCCCCTCCTCGGCCCTGCACAGACCCTCCACCCAGACCTCAATGGGGGCGGCTACAGGGACAGAGCTCCCCCTACCGACAGCACGCCACCCCCTGGTCAGGGGTCTGGGAACCCAGGTTCTGGGAACACCTTCCAGCTCCCCTCAGTCTACCGCTCCCAAAGAAGAATCAAAACGCCAGGACTACCTAGACAGCACAGAACTTGAAATGACACCCAGGATATCCTTAACTCAGAGCTGGGCCAGACGGATGGCACGTGTTCTAGGATCCCCACTGCACCACATTCAAAGAATCCAGCCTGTCAAGCGTTTCAATTCAGTGCCCATGCAGCCTGCCTCCCAGAGACCCGTCTTACCTCTGCCAGAGGAGTTATTAGACTCTTTGCTAGACACTTAGACTGTTCGGGCCGCTAAACATAAGCTGACAACTGATCCAATGGACCTGTTGGTAACAATGACAATAAATAATAATGTACTTGGTTCTCAAAGTACCATGACATTCATTAACAACACCACCGTGCCATAAAGCACAGGTGACCATCAGAAGAGGAAACTGAGGAACGGAGAGATAAGGAGCCATGCCAGGACAAAAGCCCAGCTGCTTCCACCTAAATGCCACTTGGTAAGGTGTTGTGAGCTGAGAACCATAAGGAGAAAGGTCACTGGAACCAGGAAGTCTCACAGACCTGAGCTTCTCCCAGGGCCCTGCCAAAAGAGGAAGCCAGCCCTCTGTCCCCAGGTGCTGTGTCAACTCAGAGATCCTCCCCAGATCATCACAGCCTTATGATCACAGGGGAGCCAAAAGCTCCGTGGAGAGGCAAAATAAGGGTTAAGCCTCTCCTGTCCTGACCAGCAAACACATTCTTTGGAAGAGTCCAGGAGAGTCCGGGAGAACACTGGCTCCCTGTCTAGGGCAGCTCCCATACACAGCCCAAGTGTATACAATCCAGTGCCCGGGGAGACTGGCTGCTACCCAAGGTGACTATGCTCAGTTTGGGAACTAACAAGGGCAAAGGAAGCACAGAAAGTGACCTGGGTTCTAGAGCCTGGGTGCTTTTTGCAACGTTTGTGCCACTGTCCAAAAACCAGGGAATTAAGAATACATGGCAGGCGGCGCCTGTAGCTCAAAAGAGTAGGGCACCAGGCCTATATACCAGAGGTGGTGGGTTCAAACCTGGCCCCGGCCAAAAACTCCAAAAAAAAAATAAAGAGAAGAATACACGGTAGTGAGTTGAAGAGTTAGTGGAGAGTGTGCTCAGCGTCTTGCTCCACAATGTGGCGTGGGATTCACTGCAATGCAATTTTTGTGTAAGTTAACAAATGCTGGTCTATTCACATTTACTGGAGTTGTTCAATCATCCCAGCAGCAGCTTCATAAAGGAAGGCTAATTGGGCTCAAAGCCATTCGTCATCATTAAAGCTGTAAAATTATGTGGTTATTAATAAACTGGTCCTGCAGATAAAAAATTTACCACTTAGTCATTCATTTATTAGTTCAATAAAGTGTACCAAGTACCTTCCTGGGAGACACTGAATTGGTTGCTTTAAAAGATGAATGAAAGAGCTGCCGGCCCTCAAATGGCTCAAACCTTAGTAAAGCAAGAGATGAAAAATGCCCAAATAAACACAAACTATGCCAAGGATCATGAGAGGGTACAAAGGGCTACGGGCAGTGAAGAGAGGGGGTGAACATGTCTCTCTGGGGAACCACAGGCAGCTTTGCGGTGAGATTTGGGCTGGACCAGAAAAAATAGGTAGGAACAGAATAGACACTGATGGTGGGGCATGCATTCTAGGCAGAATTTGTGCAAAAAAAAATGTAGAAAAAATGGAGCGTGTTTGGGGGGGGGCAGTGAGGATCCCGGGTAGACAATGGCAGCAGCATCTGTGTGTAGGGAGCAGTTCACAGCAATGTGAGGCCTTGCTTCATCCCAGACACTCTGTGCTATACAAGGTCAGACAATTAAGTTTGCAAACTCGCCCTAGAAAAAGCGCTCCATGCCTCATTGCTGAAAAATATCGTAGCCATTTTTTAAGTACTCCCCTTGGGAAGCTATGCACCGAGGTCGGTACCTATTCCACCCTTCAAAGTATTTTTTTCTAATATGAGTTCTTGAACTTAGTTGTCAGGCCTCATATGATGACAGCTCTGGTGACCATTCCATCAAAAGTTTCACAATGGCTTTGAAAGGTGGACTAGGCCTTGGTGTCAGGGCATAGCTTCCCAAAGGGAGTACTTCCAAGGTGACTATTGTGGTATTCACCAATGACATGTGTAGTAGCACTTTTTCTATGAGTTCATGAACTTAATTGGCAAGTTCTATGCTGATACCCTCATTAACAAAACATGATCGTGGAGCTCACAGTCTCTGTAAGGATAAGGCCATAAAGGAAGCCTAGAGAGCTCCTAATGTTGCCCTCTTCAGTAGCTAGGGATTTGGGAGTTGGTGATGGGAGTTAATACTGCAAGGCTATGATCATAGCCTCTTGGAAGATTAATCTGGCCCCAGGCTATAAGAGAAATGTAAGAAGGGGGAAAATCTGAAAATGCAGTTAGGAAACTATTGCAAAACCCAGACGAGAGATGATGACCAAGATCAGGCAGAAAATAGGAAGGAAAATAAGGGTATGAATGGAGGTGTGATACTACCCAAGTAGGCAGTACTCAATTGGGGAACCAGAAAGAGCAAGGAAAGCATAGAAGTGACCAGGGCTCTAGAGCCTGGGAGACTTAAGTTTTACAATGTTGTCACCAAATCCCAAAGCCAAAGTTTCAAGAGGAACACACTGGGATGAGAAAGGAGATGATGAGTTCATGTGTCTTGCTGACCAAGGAGGCAGGGGTGCTCCATGCAGAGAAAAATAAGAATAGCCAAGAAACCCTGCAGAAAGGGACAGAGGGAAGAAGGTAAATGAAACAATGGAATATGGAATGAACGTGGGCTGGATCAGGAGTAGTTACGCTGCTTCAGGCTCTGGGACCTGTTGTCCTCTGTCTCCAAAGCTCTTTGGAAAGATGCCTTCTCTTCCTAAAGCCACAGCATCTATCCTAGGACAACACACAACAGCGAGGATGCAGTATAGAAATACGTGTGGCAAAGTTGGTGGGGATATCAAATGGGATTTAGACTCTAACGGAGGTGGGTACACTCTGCGTTTCAGTCTGCAAAGTCCCCTGAGGCTTTAATACTTCATCTCACATCCTCCTCTGACAGTGATCCTCCCTCCACTTCTGGTCCAGAGATTCCAACTCCTTGGTTTTCCTATTACACCCAGAGCCCAGAGTTGCCCGGATTCCAAATGATGACCACCACTGGATCAGGAAGACCAGATCAGAAGTCACCCTTTGGCCAGTGCCCAAGGCCTCCTACCTCCCACCTGTATCACCCTGCATCAGAGACAGGCAGGCCCGAGCAGGCCTGGCAGGGCCAGCTCCCAGGCTAGGGTGGGAAAGTTGACATCTCCCTGGAGTTTACTCAAAGTGCACGTGCCTTCACAGACCATGTCCTCTGGGGCCTCACAGAGGCCCAGGTGATACCGTCAGGACATTCTTCAGGCTTGCAAACACCTTGGAAAGAGGTGATCTCCTTGGCGACCTAGAATTATCTCAGTGGAGAGTGTCTTCCTGAGTGGATAAGAAAAAGTCCCTGCCCACTTCCATTTTCTACAGGAATGTCTCTTCTCTCTCACAGTGCCATCAAATACACCCCAGCAAGTGGAGCTACTAAACTAACATAATTCCCAAATGATCAGTTCTCTACTCATCTCCAGCGCTAGAGACTAAAGGCGAGATTCATTCATAATGAGATGCTCCTCTTTCTGGAGAAAGCCAGCAGCTTTCCTCTCTCTGAACTGTGGACTTGGGTAGGCTTCTACAGGAGAGGCCTGGAGAGACAAGGTCTGCGGTGGTCAAGGGGAACCATGACCACTCACCCAACATTGCCCATAACCCAAGTAGGGACTTCTGCTCACAGCTCTCAAAGGGCTTCCTTATACCACCCAGGCAACGTGTGGCTAACTCCACATAAAACAACAGAAGAATAAAAAGAGATTTTTTTCCCAATAAATATTCTTTTGCAGCTAATCCACCCTTTGTAACTGTCAGGCTTCATGGGGCTGGCAGCGCGCCCATCAGATAACAATGCAGCTGTGACCCGAGAAACGTGAGAAGAGGAGCAGATTAATAAAGATGAAAAACATGTTTGGTAACTGTGTCTGAGGGGAGGTTGGAGGGCAGTGCTCAGGAGGATGCCCTGGCAGCCCAGAGACCCCCAAACCAAGGCCACCCAGAAGCCGTGGCTACCCACATAGAGACAGGGGTCAGTCAGATATGAGGGCCCTGCGAGCATGCGGCTGGCCTCCCCAACGTTCAGCCCAGGCACTTGATCCCTGAGCCTTCCTGAGTCAACTTAATGGAAAATGGCAACAGAGTGACAGAGGTGTCCCATCACAAGGCACAGGTTTCTGGTGTCCCCACCTCCAGATTGAGCTGAGGACACGTGCAGCTCCGTGGGGAGGCAGCCCAAAGCAGTAGGAGTCTTCCTCCTCCCCCGACTGCTCTCTGACGAGCCCCCAGCAGACAGCTCTGGTAAACAAGGGTGAAATTGTAGAGAGAATGATTTGAGTAATGGCCATATTTTCCTCACAATGAGTTAGGATTAGTGGTCCAACAAGTGTGTGGATAAGTGTGGAGATAGCAGAACAGAAAATGTCAGAGCTGGGCCTGTCCTGAAATACCTGGGATGTGACAGAGTATAGAATGGGAATACTGGACTTCTAGGCTAAGCAATGTAACAAGGACTGTTACCCAGACAGAAGGGGAAGAGAAAGAAGATGAAGGGACCAAGTTCCTTGTTTAGGCCCCTGCCTCTTTCTCCAATGGCCCCCCCCTCCATCACCATCTATGAAAGGTCTCCCCCAAACCAGTCAAACCCCAGCGTACTATTCCTGCTACTTGTCCTTGCTTCTCTGTCCTGTGAGCCACAGCAGGCCAGGAACTGGGAGCTGGGGGCTTGGGCTGCCCAGTCCCCACCCCAGGGAGAGCAGACTGGTAGGGGGCTTGGGGAGGAGAACAGGCAGGTATGAACAGGGCTCTTCATGACGCAAATTAAACAGAGCCCTAGGACACAAAGCCCAACGTTAGGCCCTCTCTGTGGACTCTGTGCTCCCAGCCATTCTCGCCCATGCTGAATTCCCCCTATGCCCTGACCATCATCTGACTGGAGTAAGGTGGAGGCTGCCACAGTCTACCGGTGAGAGGCAGCCAGGCTGGCAGGAAGCAGGAGTACGGTGTGAGGGTCTAGTTAGCTCAAGAACAAGGAGGGCCAGTGACAGACACTCCATAATGGAGCAAAAGTACAATTACCAGGAACATCTATAGCCTGTTCCCCATGTCCCCAGCCTCGTCCCAGACCAACAACATACTCCATTTTAACGGAGGTAAAATGTACATAACATAAGATTCACCATGCTAACCATTTTAAAGTGTATAATTAGGTGACTTCCAGTATATTCACAATGTTGTGCAACCATTACCACTATCTCATTCCAGAACATTTCTATCACCTCCAAAAAGAAACCAGGTATTCATTAAGCAGTTACTCACACAAACCTACTTTTGAGGGAGGCGCCCTCTACTGACAAGGCTTGACATCACACACAGTGGAAGGGAGAAAGGCCTAGGAGTCCCACCAGTATTGAAGAGCTGATCTGGAATGGTGAAATTGGAACTGAGAGAGAATGAATGGACCACTGGCACATTACTCAAATTTTACACATGAGAAGATGGAACATGGAAGGTTAAGTAACTTGCTCAAGGTCACGCAACAGCTGATGAAATTAGGCCATCTGATTCCAAATTGAAGCGGACATTTATGTCTGGAAGGTAAAGGCTAAGTAGGAAAGATGCTCTGTATTGCCTCAGTTGTTAACAAGTGTTTATAATTGATATATAGAGAAAGTCCCTGGACTTGTTCTTCAGATCTGAAGCGTCTAAGAAAAGGGACGTTTCTGGAGCTTTGAACTGGGTAGTTAGGAAGTTCAGTGAAGAGCTCAAAAAGATAGTAAACCTGTGAGACTCGTTAGCAAAGACACAGGACCACACAATGAGGCCAAGAATTACAGGAGCAATTAATAAGAATTTGCTGAGCAGATCACCCTGAGACGCAGGATGGAGACCATGAAGAAGCAACTTCCCTAACTTTGATTCTTCTTTAGCTGATCTCACCTAATCTCTCATCTTCCAAGATCTTATCCTCTATTCAAATCCCAATGTACATCCCACTGGCTTTAAACCTTCCTGAGGCTTTCCTGAGTGTGTATTGTTGTTGTCGTTTTGTTTCATTTTACTTTTCCCCTCCTAATTTGCCTAAATCCTATCCCTTGTGATTATTAACACAGCCCTCGATGAGTTCCTCTGAACACAGAAAGCCAAGACCACAGTAAGCACTTATGAAGCCCTTGTTACGTGGCATGCACTGTGTCAAACAATGTGTAATGTGTAACCTCATTTTATTCTCACTCAGATGAGAAAACAGAGGCCCAGAGAGATTAAATAATTCACTCAAAGTCACACAGCCACTGAAGGTTAGAATCCTGGTCTTTGTGGTTACAGAACTTCTTGACCACCAGTTCAAAAGGCGGCTGACTTCACACAGTAGCCGGTCATCATATGGAGCCAACATTGCTTTCTGATTAGATTGCATATACTGGCCTTTTCTCTTCATCAGATTAGCAGCTTTTTGAGGTTCGTCACCCTCAAACCTATACAAAAGCAGCTCAACATAGTCTCTCCCCTTCCTCTGTGCCCCCATTACGGCTATGTCTGAGATAAAAGGGTTTAATATCAGAAGCAGAAGGTAATGGGCCTCTCTGAAGGCAGAACTGATTTCTGCACCTTGGCCCAGACAGTAAAGGAGGTCCGGGTGTTCACTGCTACATTGAGACGTGAGTTGGATGATGTGGTGTGGGGCGGGGAGGTGTACAGGTCAAAAGCAGCACATTGTTTTGTGGCTGGCCTAGAACACTGGGGCAGCATAAATGTCAGCCTACTAAGAACAATCGTAACTCCCATTTTTAGAGCCCCTGATGTGTGTCGAGCACTATTCTAAGCACTGAATTTATAGGAACCCAGGAGTCCTCATAACAAGCCTACAAGGCTCAGAGGTACTGCTATTGCCACTGCTTGATGGATGAGAAAATCAGTGTTCCTCTAAAAGTTTGCAGTAGAGCTAGAATTCAAACCCAGGAATTTCTGATTTGAAAACCAGAGAGGCCCTGGCGGCACCGGTAGCTCAGTCAGCAGAGCGCGAGCCACGTATACCTAAGGCTGCGGGTTTGAACCCAGCCCAGGTCTGCTAAGCAACAATGACAACTACAACCCCAAAATAGCCAGGCATTATGGTGGGCACCTGTAGTCCCAGCTACTTTGGAGGCTGAGGCAAGAAAATCACTTAAGCCCAAGAGTTTGAGGTTGCTGTGAGCTATAATGCCACAGCACTCTACCCACGGTGACAGCTTAACACTGTCTCAAAAAAAAAAAAAAGAGGCCCTCCAAAATCTCCTTAGGGAACAGCACCTCCCATGAAAGTTCACTAGTAAAGCTCTTCCTGTTGTCAAATATTCATTATTTAATCAACAGGAGTAACTGATTCACATAGGCTAGGCCTTCGGTGTCAACAGGCTTTAGTCTAGACAACAAGAGGGATGAAGGCAAAGAAGTGGGTGACGGGACAACCACCTGGGCTGGGCCACAGTAGAATGGCCCACCCTGTGTGACAACTGTGTGATGGGAGTAGAGGACAAGTACAGGACGTTTCAGTCAGAGATCTAATTAGATGACATCTACCTTTTCTTCCAACCCCCATTCAGGGCTGTAGGTATGCTAAAGAACTCCAGCAAAATGCAGAGCTGGGGACATAGACTTTACAGCCTTCAGAATAAAAGCAGTAGATGCTGTCACAAAGCATGCTTGGGATTCCCAATGGAGGTCTCATAGAGGGATCAGAACAGAAGCTAGAGAACGGAGTATCAGTAGCCAAAGAGGCTGCTGTGGAGGCAGGGAGCAGGAGAGCATGACACCAAGTTCTTCAGAAAGTTCGGTGCCTACCTATTATTCATCCCATTGATATTTTATTCATTCAACAAATATTTGCTGAGTGTTAATGTGCACCAGCCCTGCTGCTGGAGCAGAGGGAGAGGTGAACACACGGGGAAAGCCCGGCTCTCAGGGAGCTGACACTCTTGGAGAATGTTGGGGAGCAAGGGATTTCATTGCGTGACCCCCGCCCCAAATCACGGGGTTATTGGTGCTAACCACACACAGCAAGCTAAATTGCAGTCTGATATTTAAGTGACATTTGAGGGAAATAACAGACTTAAGAGAAGCCAGCAGGTCAAATAAAGTTTTGGTCCGCCAGGCTGAAAAGATATAAACATGTTTGGAGACAAACATAATTATAAAATGCCTTACGCTGCTTAAAAAATTAAACTTCCCTATTCTTCAGAAACTGAATCTTATTACCTACCACTATTTCTCAAGCAATAAGTCTATCTCTCCCAGAATTACTTCTAGAAGCCTTTGTCATCTCAGCTGGACCAGGCCAAGCAGACTCTGGAGGTGAGGCATGAAGGTGGTGGTGGCCAGAATTCATTCATAAAGCAGCACTGATGGTGTGTGCTGGGCCCTGGATGACTTATAAAATGGTCATAAAATGTACTTCGAAGATGGAAGAGACCCTGAAGATCTTCCGATCTGATTTCCTTGTTTTACAAATGAAGAAACTGAGGCATGGGGACATGAAATGGATTGTCCATGCTGAATTAGTAGCACTGGATAACTCAGCTCCAAGATTTCTGGCGATCCCTCTTCCTGTGAAAAGAAAAAGGACCACCCACCCAGGAATAAGTGAAGAGAGCAGGGAATCTCTGCAGTCCTGCCCAGCCCTGGCCTTCACTGACCCCTTAGCTATGACCCTAAGGGGTCTCAGCTGCCTGACCCTTGTCCCATCAGCCGTCCCAACTCTGGCTATAGAATGAGAAGATCTCACCTGACAGGTCTCTAAAGGTCAGACCTCACCTGGTCCTGGGACTCTCCAGCAAGACACAGCTTGGAAAGGCCGGCCCAGAGCTGGTGCAGGCTTTCCCAGGGCTGCCTAGTTCTGACCAGAACTCTGAAGTGTAGCAGCACAAGCTCTGGAGGCTCTAAAATCCATCTCAAATTCTCAAAGCAAACAGAGACCGGGGCGCCAGGCCACAGGCGATGGCAGGAGACCTGCTTGGTGGTTCTCTTGGCCAGAGTACACCAGTACCAGCCAGGGCCAGGGCAGAAACCCGGCAACCCAAAAACCCAACAACCCAGCCCTGGTCTCCACTGGGCCAGGGGAAACTACAATCCCCACTCTGTCTTCAAGGGCTCAGACTTGGGATGAGGAAAACAGCCGGGGGTAGTGTCCAAAAATTGGGGGTGGGTGGGGACCAGAGAAGGCCCATAGTTACCATGGGTAGGAAGGAAAAAGAAGAGATCTTTTTTTTTCCCCAGGAGGCTTCACCCTCCCCTGGGAAGGAAGCAGCTTCCCAAAAATGACACTTGAGGCCCTGGCTTGGGGCCACAAGAGTGTATAGCTCAAGGTTTTGTTTCCCCTTTGTAAATGGAGGCAGGCGAGGAAAGGAATTCTTTGGCTGCGTAACATAATACTTCTGGGTCCGGCCCACCAGGCTTGGCCCTGGGAAGAGCAAACAAGCGGCCTGCCCTGTCTCAACAGGTCTGTGGACACTTGCACCCACTGCCACTCACTGCACGGAGGTGTGGACGCTGGGGGGTGAGGGTGGAGGAAGGAAGTCGATCCCCAAGGACAGCGGGGGTGTTGGGGAAGATCTATAGCCCAGCCCTCAATCCCAGGGTGAAACCAACCTGACACTTCATGCCACCAAAGCAGTCAGATGTAACTCTGTATCCCGCCCGCCCTCACCCATCTCAGTTCTCAATCTCTTCACCAACGACGGGGCCTCAGAACCCAGCCAGTTTCTTCCTCAGAAGCCCCACAAAGTGCAGGACTTCCCAAACATCTGCGCAGGCTGAGAGGCTCTCCTGCTGGTGCACACCTGTTGTGCCTGTCACAAGCCAGGACCAGGAATCTGCACCCTTTGTCATGATCTAAACAGCCGGCCCAAGGAAAATGTGCACAACCAGCATCTGTGTAATACAGGATTTTGCAGTTTCCAAAGAACTTCATAACGACCTCTAAGCTTGGCATTATCATCTCCTCATTTTACAGAGTGGGTGGCAAGAGGCTCAGGGAGGCAGCTACCCAGTGGCCAAGTCAGGTGTCCAGCACCGGGCAGTCTGATCCTCAGGACAGGAGAGGTACAGCAGCCATCGAGGATGACTAATTCCGGCTTTGCAACCCCTTTTGCAGCTTGCCATGGGATGAATGAGTGGCTCTCTCCTGGCAGGCCTGAGGGGCCCGGCAGACCTGGGGACAGACCTTAGCTGACCCTGGTGGCTGCAGCAGCCAGCCGGCCCAGCCCCTCCCCAGCAGGTGCCCTCACCTTGGCGCACCCACCCTCCTGTCCGAGCAGCCAGGCAGGGCGCTCCGCTCACGCTGTTTGTTTTGCTGAGAGTTTCCGTTGGCTCGCGTGTGGGTGTTTGCTGTATTGCTCCTGCAGATGGCAGACAGCGTGCCCTCCGCACCGTCACCCCGCCCGGAGGGCTGTGTGGAAGCAGGCGCTGCAGGGCAGAACAAAAGCCTAGCAGGTGAACAGCCCAGTCTGCCCGCATCTTTTATCCAACCCAAGTCACAGACAATATCTTTACAGAATTCCTTTCAACTTCCCCCATCATCTGGAACTCTTCCTGCCTGGCTCCTATCCTGCTGGGGCCCCGGCACCCCCCACCCTCACAAGAACATCTGCTGTCCCTCTGATGGGGCAGGGGACACAGAGTTCCAAAGAGCAATTTTTTTTTTTTTTTTTTTTTTTTTTGCAGTTTTTGGGCAGGACTGAGTTTGAACCCGCTGGCTTCCATCCATTACATCCCCTCAGAACCCAGAGACCCCAGCCCACAGAAACTCTCAGGGAAGGAGGAGGGGCACTTTGATGTGTGGAATGTAAAGCATTCTCCTCTGCTGCTCAGAGCTGCAGAGCAGAAGGGCCCACTGTGACCCTCAGCTGCAGGGGCTGTGCTGCCCTGCGTGGGTCCCAGTCGGTATCAGGAGAGGCGGGGGCTGGAAAGGGACAGAGTATCTCTCTTTTTAAAGCTAGTGTTTCTCATTGAGACTTCTATGCTCTGATCTGAGCTGTGCTCAGCGTGAGGACTGGCGTCTCTCCCTCTGGAGATGAGCTGGGCCTGCGCCAGTGAACCAGCCACCGCTGGGTGCAGGGCACAGAGAGCCCCTGAGTGTCCTCACCACCAGCCCGAGGCTAGAACTACGGCGTGGAGTGCCCATATCCTGCACACCACCACAGCCCAGCAGCTCCAGAACAACCTCTTCCCTTCGCCCCCAGGCTGCCATCACAGGGGCTCTCGCCAGCTTCTCCCCACTGCCCAGCTTTGCTGCTCAGCCTTCCTGGGTTTGCTCTTCAGCCTTGGTGGTGTCTTTGGCCGTCTCCATCAGCAGTGTGCTTTCAGGCCCAGGGCTAAGCTCACTTCTCTCTGATGCTTAGCTCAGCCCTAGGACACCCCAGCCAGGCACATAACCCCACAGTGGGGGAGGGGGAGCCGACTAATGGCTACAATTCCTGATCCTTCTACATGCATTCTCTGCCTAGCTGGAAGCAAGCCCTTGGAAACGTCAGGCTATTATCAAGAGCAGAGAAGCAGCTGAGAGTGCCCCTCAGGGGAAGCTGTGAAGGCAAAAATGCCAAGGTACTCATAGGGTCATGAGCAGGCAAGGCACAGAAGCCTCTAGTCTCACCCTCGTGGCCGTTCTGCAGGACACCAAGTCCTGGAGTCCATAGACCTAACAGTTGTGGGTTAGAATTCTGACTCCACTTTGTGCAGATTCTAGCACACACACAAAGAGAATTTGGCCCCAGTCTATAGAATCTGCCTTCCCAAGTCCGAGAGCCAATGTGATTCAGGACACGTGGCTAGCCCACACCCTGTACTCTCCTGCAGGAATCCTTTGCCTCACCCAGGCCCCCACTCATTGCCTAACTTGGCCTGGAGACCTCGGAGGCCTGGCTCTGACAGTCCCTCCTCTGTGAAGTCTTCTCCAGCCCCTTTGATTAGCCCCTACCAAAAGGCAAGCATTCTCACCGGCCCTTTCTCCCAGTGCTTACCACATGTTGCCAGGTATGTTAGCTACCTGGGTCGACATCTCATCTGTAAACTCCTAAAGAACAGAGATATTCTATTCATCTCTGTTCTCACCTACCACCCATCACCCCTATCCCCCAGGACTGCACCTTGCCAAGAGTAAACATTAAACCTTTTCTGGATCAATAAATCCAGGATAATCTCAAGTCCTTCTGATTGGCTACTAGGAATCCTGGCCAGGGGTTGAAGGGCGAGAAAATAAGAAAACCAAAGCATGTCCCCATCTCCTAGGCAACCACATACATTACCCTAGAGAACACTCGTGGCATGGTCAGAGGATCCCCAGTATGAGAACCTCCCTGGCCATAACTGGGTAGCACCCTGAGTTTCCACTTATATAATACTTTCTTGGGGGCACCTCTGTCCCTGCGCTCCTGTTCACCCATCAGAAACCTGTGGTTGACATGTTAAACATATTTTCAAATCGCCAATTCCCTGAGCTTGAGGAAAAGCAGACTTCCCAGCCCAGGGTGCTGGGTGCTGCCTGCCCAGCACGTGGGCTGCCCCCTCTCCTACACACCCACCAGCCAGGCAGCTAAGCCTCTGTGGTCAGGACCCAGGGAGGCCTCTCGGTTATTTGCATATAATCACACAATGCCAGAGTCTACAAAGCCACTAAATACAGCAGAGCCTTCTCAGCTGAGTTTAAGGTTTAATCTCCTTAATACAAAACTTTTCTGCTTTGCTTTTTGATGGGTTCTGGGACTCTTGTTAATGATGCTAAACAAATAATCACCCTTTATCCCCCTCTGGAGGCTTTGCCTGGCGCATTGTGGCCGCATAGGCCCCCGTCGTTGTGGTTTACGGGCCAGGCCTGCACCTGCGCTGTCTGTGTGAGCTCATCTGGACACCCAGGAATGCTCTTTAAAGAGAGCCCAGCATGGCGGTGGGTGGAGCAGGCACCCCAGGGGCTGCTAGACTTCTCCCAGCCCCTCTGCCAGGTGGTTTGGAGAATGAGCCACGGTCCCACCTCTCTTATTCTGATGCAGAATTTAGAAGTTAGTGATTAGTCTGGTGACCCGAATGGGGGCATTCTCTAGCTGTCTTGGTTATTTGTTTTTGCTTAACAAGCAATCTCAAAACTTAGCAGCATAAGATGACAGTCATTTTATTATATCCACAGTGCTATAGTTCACTTATCTGTTTGGGGCTCAACTGGCCACATCTTCCACTCTATGTGGTATTCAGCTGGCAGATGGACTGCTCTGGGATCCAAGATGGTTCTGTTCTCATGGCTTATGTCTCAGTGGGTGTGGCCCGAAAGCGCGGCTCAGCTGGGACTGTTGACCAACGGGCCTCCCTATGGCCTCTTCACTATGGCAATCCCAGGAGAACGAGAATCATTCTAGGGCAGATAAAGGCTCCCCGAGAAAGCTCCTAAAGTATGGAGGCTGCAGGACTTCAAGTACCTAGGCTCAGAAACTCCAGAATCTCACTCCTGCTACAATGGTCACACTGATCCAAAAGAAGAGGATGTTCAGACATCTTTAATCAGTCACACTGGCTAAAAAGGTCTTCTCGGAGCCACCAGCCCCTAAAACAAGCCCAGGACCAGAGTTTTCTAGGTTAACAGGCTAAACAGCCTCAACTTGCAAATAAAATACACATTTAGCAGCCTGCATGCACTCGGAGGCTGGCATCACTCTCATTGTTTCCTCAGAAATTCAAACCAACACCCTACCCCTGGCCTGGGCAGTGTCCCCAGCTGAGCCCCTGCTGGGCCTGCTGCTCACCTGTCAAGGCCACGGGCAGGACCTTTGGATTGGTTGCTGCCAGATCCAGCTCTACCCTTTTCAGGTTTTCATTCAGATGGCTTTAGATGGGTCATAAGGAAACTTAAGTCAGGCCAGGGCAGAGGCAAAGATGCTACTACAAGATAGGGGAGTTAATGTCCCAGCGGGACGCCCCTCCCAGCCTTTGCAGAATGGCTCCAGCAGCAAATCCTCACTATAGGACAGGTCACTGTGCTGCTGCTCTGAGGTTCTCCAGGAGTCAGAGGCAGGTCACAGAGACTAAGGGGACAGTGAGAGCAGGAGGGGATAGGTTTATCTCTGCCACACCACTTGGCCACTGAGTCACATCAATAGCTAAGTGACACCCGGTCAGACAGGCTCCAACAGACCCTCCGGCCCAAACCAGCTGCACTTTCTCTGGCTCCAAGCTGGGGGTGACAGGCATCTGGCAAGGCAGTCCCTACTCTCAGAGCAGAGCAAGGGCACAGGGTCACAAGGGGCCAGAGCTATACACAGGGGTCTTTTGTATTGTTTTTATGAATATGTTTCAAATTTTAGGTAAGCTACAGAAAAGGAAAGAGGGCCATGAAAACAGATTCCCATGCACTCACACCTAACTTAAGAAAGAGAATATCACCACGAGTATTCTCAACTCTGGGGAGTTGGGGAAAAAATAGAGTCTGCTCATGCCCACACCAGAAGGAGAGGGGTATTGTCGGGGGGAGAGGGAAGCAACCTCAGCAACAAAAGTGGCCGCTCCCTGCAGAGAGGAGCCTGAGGATCCCACAGTCAAGACAGAGTTTATGAGTTTGGGAACAGACAACTCTCAGCTCAGAGACTTCCCAGACCCCACAGCCTTCCTTACTCAATATTCCTTAAGAATTCCTCAAGATGGACTTCCTGTCCCTGTCTGCACTCGGGCTGTTTACGTCCATCCATCTTCTGTACTTGACTGTTAACTCCGTGGCGGTGCCTCACTTTTATCCCGTAAAGTTCTTGTACAGAGTCAGGATTCTTCATTATTGACTTGAATGTGTGATTAATTCTTAGGAAACACCTTGATCAATGGGCAGGACAGGAGAGTGAACTAAAGGGAAGGAAGAGTGAGTTGAAACTTAAGAGACCGGAGCACACCCAGCACCCAGATCTTGGCATCTAAAATCACTCTCCAATGAATGGAGTCAGAACTCTGTGGGAAATGATTGATTCTAGGACCAGGGCAGAAATATACAAGATGAGCCCAGAGAATCCCATAGTGTCAAAAAAGTAGGAAGTACTCAAAAAGCCCACAATGACGAGGTAATATCAAAAAGACACCATAGCCAATTGAAGGAGTTTTCTTTGGCCAATTAATCTGAATCGTTTTGAGGAAAAAAGAAATCTTTTGATCCAAAATAGGGAACAAATATCCATAACTCCACATGGATATAAACAAATGATTGAGTAAATAAATAATGGAAATAACAAATCTTACATGCAGAAGATTATCAAATAATTGACATAGGTTATAGATACTCCAGTCTCGGAGAGATAGCGTGGACTAAATGTAGCGACTTTAAAGAGGAAAATAAGAGGGTAACTCCACAGTGGAGGAAATCTAATGAATATCACCTCGGCCAAGGTCAATTCCAACAGTGACACCCGACTCGTACCGTGTGTGCCCTTGCTATGATGTGATGAAAAATGGTACCTTATCACTGTGGTCTTCTGCTCAGAAACCCCTAACTCCAACCAAATCACTAGAAAAACACTAGGTAAGTCCAGACTGAGAAACATTTACGAAGTATCTGACAGTATTTTTCAAAGCTGTCAAGATCCCTGAAAACATGAAAAGTCTGAGAAACTGTCATAACCGAGACAACCAAAGAAGACGGGAGGACTGAACGTAATATATGATCCTACACAAAAAAGGGTAGTAGGTAAAAACTAAGGAAATCTGAATAGATATGGAGTTCATAACCATGTCCTAGTTTCTTAATTATAGTAACTATTGTATTTATGTGTTTATGTAAGAAGTTAATAATAGGAGATCCTGGATGTGTGGCATCTGAGAACGCTACACAATCTTCACAGTTTTTCTGCAAATCTAAAATTGTTTTTTAAAAATGTGGCTTATGGCTCAGCTCCTGTAGCACAGTGGTTACAGCACCAGCCAATACACTGAAATTGGCAGGTTTGAACCCAGCCCAGGCCAGCTGAACAACAATGACAACTGCAACGAAAATATAGCCAGGTGTTGTTGGGGGGGGCACTTATAGTCTCAGCTGCTTGAAGGCTGAGGCCAAAGAATCGCTTAAGCCCAGGAGTTTGAGGTTGCTGTGAGCTGTGATGCCACAGCACTCTACTGAGGGCGACATAGTGAGACTCTGTCTCAAAGGAAAAAAATATCGATATCAGTATGCTTTAAGAAAAATTTCATTAACTGTAAAAACAGAGGCGAAAAGTAAGCAAGCGAGAGGAATCTCACTTGGGAATCACAGAAGTTAAGAAGTCCCACACCTGTCAGATCAGTCAGTAAGATCAGAACTGAAAGTGACAGCCCAGGGGCACTTCCAGGGCCCTGGAAAGGATATTGTGGGGAGTAAATGTGGAAGTTGGAGAGCTGGGGGAGACAGAGGAGGACCTGAGAGCAACAAACGCAGACTGTCTATCAATCTTCAGGGGTGAGCAAAAAGGCTGAAGCTCTGTGCTTCAGTTAGAGGCCTCAGACTAGAGGGTGAGTCTGGAAGACAGGGCTGAGAGGGGGCAAAAGAAACCAGGATGAAATGACACAACGACCTCTACACACTTTTAAGAAGGACACGTGCTTAAACAATGTCCATTGTGCACGAACACACAGCAACACACAAACACACAGCTTCTTATTAGAATGATTATCTATGGGGAGGCGGAAATGAGAAAAAAATGGGGGGAAACAGTGAATAAAATAGAAGCAGATTCTTGCCCACAACAGAAATGAAGACATGCGCCATGAACCGGGTGTGATTAAGTTAGACCACTGCAAGTCAGGGGAGAGAGGAGAGGAGAGAATGCAGAGAAGAAAGGGCAAAGGGCGAGAAGGAGAGGGAGACAAAGAGGTCATGGAATCCGACAACATTTTCTTCAAAACTGGAGGAATAAAGCAGAGAAGGGAGTGGTGGAAAGGGAGAGGCTGACGATAGCTAGAGAAGAAAGACGGAGAGAGAGCACAGAGATTCCTCCCTGTGCAGGGAACGTTAGGGGAGGCAGGCAGGTGGGCTCTATCCCAGCCAGCTGCCAGCCAAGGAAGTTTGTTTTTGAAAGCCAGGACCTTCTCTAACAAACAGCACATTTAGATACAAGCCTTAGGGGATAGAAGAAAAGAAGTATGGGTGAGGGAAAGAAGAAATGGTAGCAGAGATAGCTGGATCTCGCAGGCTTCAATCCAGACTAGTAATGTGGGGGAAGCATGATGGGGTCTTGGGCACTTGCTCTTATTCTGCCACCAGCCGGTTCTCTGGCCTTTCGAAAAACCTGAACTTCTCTCAGAACCTCAGCTTACTCAAACAAATAAGCTCCCTTCTCTGGTTCCAGCAGTTAATGTGGTCTGTGAGTTCATGCAGGAAGGAAGACCAGGGGCACCCCCTGACGCTGGCTGCTTTCACAGGGAGAGCTGTGGCACCTTACACCCCTAAACCCCTAACAGTCTCCACTTCCTGGAGTGATCCGTTTCTGTTTAGACCCCCAGGACCCTCTTACCAGCCAAGTACAGCTTCAGCTTCACTGTCCCACTCGCCAGGTGGAAAGTTACTGTGGAGATTGATTTCATTGGAGGAAGGGGAATGTAGACAGCCACCGGCCACAATTATAGTGGATACAGGGTGGAGAGAGAGTGCAGATTATAGAATTTCCCCTGAGATCTCAGAGCAAGAAGAAGCTCACCTGTTTGCTCACAGAGGACGGAAGGTTCATGAGGTAATATAATAGATACGGGAAAAACAGACTTTGGGAGCCAGAATGCCTGGGTTCTGCCCTTGTCCTCACCTCTTACGAATGAAATGTTCTTGGCCATATGATCTACCTTCTTTGTGCCTCCATTTCTTACCTGATAAAATAAAGAGTCTGTTGCAATGTCCCTCTTATAAGATTGTTGCATCAAAAGGTATGTTGTACATATCAAAATTCCTTGCAAAACTTTGCTACTTAGAGCATGGTCCAATGATCTCAGCCTTCTCTTGAGCTTGTTAGTTGTAGAATCTTGGGCCCCACCCAGATCACCTGTAGTCTTGAATCAAAATCTTTGAAAAAGATTCCCCAGGTGATTGGCATGGGAATGCCAAGTTTTAGAGTTGGAAATCATTACACAGATATTACCCTTCATTCCCATTAAAATCATATAGGTGATACTAATCTACACACACATCCTCCCTACAACAGCATTTCCTCTTCTGCTTTCATTGGACTCTCCCCCCTACCCCCACCCCCCTTCACAAACCCTCACCACTTCCTGCAAGCTCACAGTGCCACCTTATGGATGGACAGGGACAAAGCAGATGACTGAGATGCTATGCGGGGCAGGACACTTAGGAGGCCAGGAGACCCTCAGGGAAGTGGCTTAGTGGGAGAAAGTCAGCCGGTGCTGGAAACAACTAGCCAGTATGGCTGCAGTCAAGACATGCTGTGAATGTCAAATGGCCCCTGGATTTCAAAGACTTAATAGAAAAACAATGTAAAACATCGTATTATTAGTTTTCATATTGATTACATGGTAAAGTAATATTTTAGACCCATGGTGTTAAATAAGCTATATTACTCAAATTAGTTTCACCTATTCCTTTTTTTTTTTTCTTTAACATTCCTACCCGAATATTTAAAATTACACATGGGGCTGGCCTTATATTTCTGTAGCACAGCGCTAAAGGAAGCTATGTTTTTCAGAATATGGAATCTTAATTTCTTCCCCTTCAAATATGTCTCTAGAAGGTGCCTTTAGTTCTGCAACTGGAAACCATAAAACCCCAGGACAAACCATGTGATGTGAATTACAAAGGCGGAGGAAAAGTTGGTGAATGGCACAGGACAATCCAATCAGGTAGAGCCTTCTGACTCTCAAAACTGAGGCCTGATTACAAAATAATGTAGTACGTTCTCTTAAGGCTCTCCCGTGTCAGTACTGTTTGAAGTTGGAGTCGTGAGTCTCTTTTACACATGGTAAGGTGGACTTACAAGTTCCGTGGCCTTGAAAGTCCCAGAACCTCGGGTCCTTAACTTACAGCCACACTTCACCCATCAGCACTGACCTTGTGCTCCTACTTTATGGCTTTGGGAGCATTTCCTCACCTGTTAACTTAATCGATTTTCACAACAGCTATAAAAAAAAAAGTGGGGTAGTATCATTTATTATGCCTTATCTACCAGCAATAAATCAAATTGATCATCTCATGTCGAAAGGTAATTGATATCAAGGATAGGACCAGGCCTTTCTCTCCACCACCTGCTGAATGGTTTGTGAGTCACATCACGTGGTTTTTCCCGGGGTTCGCTGGCCGTTTTAGTTTCCAGGTATTTTGTATATGCACATTCTTTGAGGGCACTTGGTTGGTTTGGGGAATGTATTAAAATGTATGGTCTCTCTGTGCCCCAGTCTTCTCCTCTGTAAAGTGGGAGGAGAGAACCAGGTAAAGTCAAAGGTCCTCTCTGAGGCTAGGTTTCTGCACCTCTATAGTCTTTGAAACGTAGCTGTCTGTGCACCGAAGGCAGGAGCCTCCTACTTTATTCCCTTTGCTTCTGTCCTGCAGGATTTTGCACAGAAAGAATATTTGAACTAGTTTGACTGGCTTCCCCTTGCAGACAGAGGAAGCTAGATGTCCCTGGCTCTCACTAAGCCCACTTGTACACATGTATGCATGTACACACTCACACTCACACACACACCAAAACTGAGTTCTGTAGAAAGGAAAACAAGTGTGGAAATAGAAAAAAAAGAGAGTGGGAACACTTAAGTGATCTGGGCCAAAGCTGTTCAAAGGATCCATGTCTCAGATTTCATCTTCATGAAATATTCAGTGAGTGCTTCCTGGAGCCCCACGGCGGGCAGAGGCTGTTCCCATGGGCAGTTCTCTCTGCAGTCATATCCTGGATCTGGACCTCCCAGAGCCTCCCCCATTCAGCCACCCTTATCTTATCTTCTCCCAGTGTTGCTGGCACTGTGCTCTGCCTTTTGCCCTCCTCTCTCCCCATCTGAATCTTGGGCGTCTTCCTTTGTGTCTGTCTTCCTCCTTCCCCAATGTCTACCTCCTTCCCTGCTGTGGTCATCCCTACCCAGAGGGTGAGGCATCTCCCCCTTGGGGGCATCCCGGGGACATGGACCTCCAGAGCTCTCTTCTGCTTTGCCCTCCAGAGTGTCGTGTGCCTGAGCAGGGAGAATCCTCCAGAATGCAGGGATGAGACACCCTGTGCAGAAGAAGAGCCGGACCCACCAGGCTGCCCAGAGGGTAGGGGCCGGGACTAAATTTGCTCCGAAGGACTTAGGGGTAAAGTTGAGGAGCAGGGACGAAAAAACAGCTCTGAGGGGCGACGCTGGCTTATTAGGCACCTGGGCTGGGCTAAGGGTCAGAAGCCCCCAAATAGAAGAGAAGAGTAGTCGGGGTCTGCTTGGGCCCCAAATGGATCACAGGGGACCCACAGCTCCTGGAAGCTAAGTCTTAGCCCTAATTACTGCATGGCTGTCCCCACAGGTAGGCTCTGCCCCAGCTCAGCACTTCCTCCCTGTCCCCCTGGAACTTTCCTCTCAGAAGGAGGTCCCCACAACACCCCCTTCTGCCAACTCTGCCCCCCGGGATTCTTCAACCCCTGGCTTGGCCAGGCTGCCTGTTTCCCCTGTGGCTCAGAGGCCACCCAGCCAGAGGAGGGCAAGGATACATGTGTCTGCCGGAGGCCAGGTCAAGTGTTCCAGGTAAGTCTTCTGGCAGTGGGGCCCACGGGCAGCCTGCATTTCCAGGACTGTCTTTGTCGCAAATCAAGTTCAGCTCAGGTATAACCTGATCAGGGTTGGCTCAGGTTTCCAAGTGACTTAGGGAGAAGGTTGCCAGATAAAATATAGGGCATCCAGTTAAACTTGAATTTCAGATAAATAATGGATAATTATTTTCTTAGTATTGCATAGGGCAATTGATGCTAAAAAAAAAAAAAAAAGTATTCATCGTGTATCAAATTCAAATTACCTGGATACTTCTATGTTTTTATTTGCTAAATCTGGCTACCAGCTCAAAGAAAAGAACAGACTTTGTGATATTCTCTCATAAAGAGAGAACTGATCTCTCCTAAAACACACGCTGGCCCAAGCCTTTCCAACTGTAAACCGACAGACTTTCCCTGTAAACCGACAGACTTTCCCTGTAAACCAATAAGTGTACATGTGAATTCTTCCTTTACTGAAATCCTCATTTCTTCTTGACTGGAATGATAGCACTGGCTGGACCCTTATAGCAGGCTCCATCGTCCTCCCCTCTGGCCCTTCTCTACCCCTGTTTTTGACTCTCTTCTCCTTCTCCGGCCCTTGTCTTAGAGAGCAAAGGGTTGTATGTGTTTTACCACAACCAAATATTAACCAGCCAGCCTGAAAGCGCATTCCTGCCTCTCCTCCCCACCCCAGCCCAGTGACAGTCGCTGCCCCTGCCTCCCAGGCTACCAAGACGCTGGGGAGCCAATGGGCTGTGTCCAGCAGGAGCACAAGCGCTGTAAGGACGGGGCCAGCTGGAACCAGGAAGGAATGTGTTTGACCAAGGAGCAGTGGAATGACCACTGTGCCCATGAGGTAGGAGGCTGCGGTAAACCGCGCCTTTCCCTCCTGCCCCTCCACCTTCCAAACCCCCAGCTGCTGGGCTTGGTCTGCCCTTCCCTGGGAACACAAAGGCCCTAATTCTGAAGTCTGAGGCAGTTCCCAGAAGGTAGAGAGAATTAGGGAGAAACTCCACCAGGGAGGTGTCCCCAAGGAGTCTGAGTCTCTGTGCAGGTGTGCGCCATCCCAGAAGATGCCCGTGGCTATCACAGGGGCCTAGGGCTCTGCCTGTGCTGGGGACAGCACTCAAGTGGAATGTGCGGCCCTCTGTGCCCAGAGCAACAGAGACACGTCCTGCAGCTCAGCTGTCTTGAGGGCATCCCACAGATTTCCGCTGCTGACGGCACTGAGAGCCAGGTACGGTGCCTGAGGCCACCCCCTCGCTGAGTCAGGGCCTGTGACTTCTGCCCACACAGCAGGACGTGCTTGCGTGCAGGGTCCAGAGGCTGCCACTTACTGGCCCACATTGTTGGCACCACCGCTTCTACATCAGAGCTCCCAGAACCAGAGAGAGACCCTTTTGTTGGTCTAATTTCATCCTATAAAACTCTGAAAAATCAGAGGTCATTGTGTTCCATAAAGAGGAAGGAAACTGTCTGAGAGATCCAGGAGGTCCCTAACCCATGGAGCTCTGCGAACTACCCTCACTGCCACCCACCCCTCCCGGGACACTCAGAGCCCAGGGAAGGCCCCTGCTACCTACCTCTCTGCTTGGCAAGTGTGTGACTCCCTAAGTCTTGAGGGAAGACCTGACACTGGCTCTGTTCATTTCCAGGATTTTTACCTTCCCGACAGGCCTTCATCACCACGTGCTGTGGGCCATCCCTGCAACTTGGGCCAAGGGAAGAAGCCCGTCCCTCTGTATGTGGTCAGGATGGACGGTAAGGGAGTGGCCAGAGGGAGGGCACAGGGAGGCCTGCGGCTCAGCACTGCACATGTGCAAGCGTGGCCCTGACCATGGCATACTCTTTGGCCCAAGAGCAGAAGCTGGGGAGAGATGGGGCAACACCTCCCCTCAGGGAGGGCTCCCTGAGAAGTGCACGTGAATCCTGAACCCTCCATTTTTCAGAAGGCTGAAAATGTGCAAATCGGGGCCACACAGCTTCTGAGCCCATGCACTGGCCAAACCTCTCACCTGGGCCCTGCAGGCTCAGGGAGATCCTTGTCTCTCCCAGGGCGTGGCTTCCTGGGCCTGACCAGTCCAGGTCGTGAGCTACTGCACTCACTCGGCCTGCCGCTCAGAGACCCCAGGCGCCCAGACCAGGACCCAGGTGAGCACCACAGCCTTTGCCCTCCTTTCCGCCCTCGCCCTTCCCAGGCCCCAGCACGAACCCATCAGGAGAGTGGCAGCTCTTCCTTCCTCCTGCTCTGTTCTTACTAGGGAAGCTGTGGGAAGGACAGCTGACCTCCCTTTGGTCACTGGGCCTCAACTCTACACCTCTTGGGAACCAGTTGCCCTCAGAGCCAGGCATCAGAAACCCCACAGTCTGCCTCCAAACCAACGATACACTGGCCTTCCTGGTGACTCCAGAGCATTACCCTGAGTATGACCTGTGAGTGTCCAGGGGTCACAGCCCCCTTCTCACGGAGGCCCTGGAGAGGACGTGCTCTGGCCTCAGCCACTGCATCAGGGAGTCCACACTCGTCCTCCTGCCTGTCTTTCCAGGGGCCACTTCTATAACACACTGGAGCAGTTTGACTGGGGACGCTTCCGGGCCCTGGCTGAGGGGGCCCAGCGCCGTGAGCAGAGCCCTGTCCTCTTCCTGCAGCAGTTCCAGCAGCCCGGGGTCTACGTCTTCCACCTGAGCAGCAACCGGCATCGCAAGATGGTTTGTCTGTGAGATTCCCCGTGGTGAAGACATCCCTGCATTTCCCCTCTCTTTAAAAATTCCTGCCTCATGAGCACCACAGACAGATCCTCGAGGAAGGCGGTGCCCTGAGCACCCCCCTCAAAGTGTCAGGATCCCATGATCTTAACATGTGACTCTGGGGATTCCAAGATTCACTCCAGAGTAACCACGAGATATAGACGGAGAGGAAGATTAGACGGATGGGCACACATATATATTTAGGGACAACAGGGGCACAGGATGGCCTAGGACCTCTGGCTAGCCCTCTAGTTTGTCTTTCTCTCTCCATATCCCAAGCCCACCTGCAGGCAGTTTTGTCCCTGTGACCTGCATGTTATGTTGTCACTGACCCAGGTGTGCTGTCTGGGCCACACACAGCATTTAGTGTCTCAGTCTGGCAGCACGACATCTAAGGGGTTGTGCTGACCTAACCCTGGAACACGCAGACAGCTCTTCCAGAGAGTCAACTGATGTGAATGAGCTTCCCAGGAAAACCCAGATCCCGCCCCCCAGCCCCCAGGTGTGCACAGTGGTCTGGACAATGGTCTAGTGTTGACATGCCTGGGTTCCCACTCTGCCCCCTGGCCAGTCTCTGGCAGACATGGGACACAGACTGAACAGACTTCTCTCCACCCAGTACCTCCGCACCCTCCCGCCAGGCGGCCTGTGCTCTGGGGAAGGGCCCTTCACCTCCACGACTCCCAGGTATCTCATCCAAACGGGCATCGCCAAGTTCCGCCGGCTCCCGAGAAGACCTGACTGGCCAGGAGTCCTGGGGGAGATTGTGCTGCTCCTGGGGCTCTGCTTGCTTCTGCTGGTGAGCAAAGCTGGACACGTGACATCTCAACTGCCCTGCAAGACCATCTCTGCATCCCCCTGTCAAGCCCTGTTTGCCACAGGCTTTGTAATAGTTGCTAAGATGCAGAGGTGTGGAAGGAACAGCCTCAGGCCTCCAGGGCTCAAAGTTCAGTAGGGAGAACACAGACCAGGAAACAAACAGATGTCAGCAGATACTATGGAACAATCTAAAGCATGTGCAGGGTGCCAGGGTCACACAAAGGCAGGAATTAACTATTCTCCCTAGAGGGTCAGGACAGACTTTCAGGAAGAGAGGCTTGAAATAGAAGAACCTAAGAATGTGGGTCCTGTGTGACAGGGGGTAGATCAGCTGGGGGGAGGGGAGGTGAGCACTGGGAGGGGTGGGCTGGGGGAGGAGAGGGGAGCATAGGGAGGGGTGGGCTGGGAGGAGGGAAGGTGAGCACTGGGAGGGGTGGGCTGGGGGGAGGGGAGGTGAGCACTGGGAGGGGTGGGCTGGGGGGAGGGGGCTGAGCACAGGGAGGGGAGATGGAGAATTATGAGCACAGTCACCCAGGCATTAAACAGAACTACTCACCTGTGCTGGGAGCCAAACGTGCCCCTCTCTATGGGAGCTCAGGGTAAGGACGAGGAGGAGGCTGGAACTGGGAGAGAGCTGAAATTGCGGATGGTCTTGAAGACCTACAAGAAGTTTGGACTTTACCCTCTAGGTAGGGGATAAGAATTTTGAGCTAGTGAGAAAAAATGATCAGACTTTTATTTTTGTTTGAGCAACAGGGTAGAGGACATAGCTGGATTGAGTCGGAAAACTAGGCACTTAGAATGGCCCAAGCAATAGAGGTTGAGCTGCCCCTGACCACAGCTGAGTCAGGACGCACCTCCTTTCAGAGTCTTCGAGAGAATGCTTCTGCCTCAAGACCCCCTTTTTTTCCCACCACCCCATTATGTGCCCTACAGGTTCAGTGTCACAGCCTGAGCTGGGCTCGGAAGGCTGCTCCCCATCCAGCCTTCAGGAGACATCAGCAAGGGTACAACCTTGACACCTATGTTTCCCCCAGGACTGGTTTGACCTCAGTGAGGAGAGGCCAGTCACACCCACACTCTGGCACCCCCAAAGATGAAGGAGGTCATGGTGAGTGAAGTCTGGCTGGGATCCCAGAGGTGCCCCCAAACTCCACTGGCCAGTTCCTGCTTCCTGATCTCAATCTTCCCAGGCTGCTCACTGCTCATCCCCTTCCATTTATTCTCTCAGTTGCTCAGTATGATTTGAGTGGCTACTATAAGTCAGACTCCACCAAGCACTGAGAGCACATAGCATAGGGGGGAAAGAGACAACTAAATACAAAATTTGGAAAAGAAAAATAATATAACCATGTACTAAGTGTCCAAATTAAGCAGTGGCCAGTACTCCCCAGGGAACAAGTTGCAGAAGGTACTGTAGGTCATGCTCTTCACCATGTCATGGTTTCACCTGCTACCCTGGCTGCTCGGGGTGTGGTCCTCAGATAGCAGCACCGGAATGAGTTTGGGCTTCGAGAACGTTAACATGCATGCATATGGGTTTCCTGTGGGTCTTCTGACTTGGTAGGTCCAGGATGGGGCCTGAGATTCCACACTTCTAACAAGTTTCTCGACAGTACTGCTGCTGCTTTCCCAAGAATCACACTTCAGTGGCAAGACCGTGTCTAGACTGTTGAGGGCCTGTAGGAAGAGGATACAACGGAGATTTGTAGGGCAGCTCACATTTGCAGTCCAGGAGGACACTCCTGCTTCCCATCCCTCTGCAGGTGGGAGCTGGGAGGCTGACGAGCGGGTAGACCTGGAGGGGTTCGACACAGAAGCCTTCTTTGGGACCCTGCTCAGGCAGTCTCTGTCGGTGACCGCCAAACTCAGCCAGGCCAAGGAGGAGGTAACTCTGGACAGTGCTTCCACCCAAGGCTGGAGAGACAAATGGGGCTAGAAATAGAGGCATCTCCGACAGAATTGTTATGGTACATGCAGCTAGAGAAATGCTTGGTCTATAAGTAAGGAATCAGAGGGGGAAACGAGAGTATAGGGGCAGGGAGGATAGTAATGGAAGAATTCAGATGACACTGAGGACTGATACTCTAATACCCAGGGTTTCAGACCACTGGTAGGAACCCCAGTGAGGCTCACTGGAGTCTCAGTTCTCCACGCACAGTCCTTGGCAGCCCAACTGAGTGAACAAACTCATGCCAGCAGGTGACCAGCACTGGATGCAGAAAGAGAATACACTTGAAGTTCAAGCATCAACAGTGGGCCAGGGGTTCCCCAAGCAGAACGTGTGTAGGGGCCTAGCTGGGCTGTCCTGCCTTCATTTGTGCCTTCCCGGTGACTTGGGGGCTTGGCTCTCTCTCCAGCTATTGGCAGCAGGGGGTGCTGTGATCACAGCAGTGAAGGGCTGGGAGGCTCTGGGGACAATTCACCGGCTAAATCCACCTTCTCTTGCAGCTCAAGCTCCTCTACCTCAAACTCCTGGATGAGGCTCGCTCTCTGAGGCTGCTGTGGGCTGCTAAGCGTTGTACCCCGGCCCCTGCTGGCCAGCTTCTAGGGAGCACTCACAGGCAGTTGCAGGAGGTCTGGATTTTCTCTTGCTTTCACATCTGGTCTCTGTGCCCAGTGGGACTCTGTACTCACACTAGAGCCCAGGAGCCCTCCTTTTATACCCATCCGATCTCCCTGGCCCCAGGTTTAACTACAGCCCCTAACCTCATCCTTGGGATTCCCCCACCCCCACCCCTTGCCACTGCTGCTATTGCCTGTGAGGGCTGTCCCGGAGTTCCCAGGGGAGGCTGCAGGCCCTGCAGGTACAGCAAGGCTGTCTCTGACCCAGGCTGCTGAAGAGGCTGCCAAGGCTGCAGAGGTAGAGGCCAAGCGGAGAGGGCTTCTGGCAGGCGAGTATGCAGCAAGCCTCCGTCACCAGCTGAAGCTCCTTCACCAAAACCTCCGTGCCATGCAGGAGCATTGGGCCTCTTTCTGCTCAGCACTGGCAGAGTCTCAGAGGCTGCTGAAGACAGCGATAGGCTCCAGGCCAGAGAAGGCCCCTCAGGCTGGGCAGCATGCAGAGGGGTATGTACCTGGTCGACCCAGGTCAGGTTCAGTGAGTATGAACTAGGGGACGAGCGAGCATAGCTTGGTGGGGTCCCAGAGCTGGCCACACCAAAGCATCTTCCAATTGCCCCTGCAGGGGGATTCCCCAGCTGGACACTGTGTTGGGCCACCTATCCCAGGCAGTGCTGCAGGAGGGCCACCGCCAGAAGGCCTGGGGCTTCCTGGGCACTGGCACCGGGGCAGAGTTGCTGCAGCCAGGTGAGCTCCGCCCGGCCTCAGCCAGGGCCCCCCAGGAACCTAGCCTCACATTCAGGGCAACTCTAGTGCCACCCCCAAGACACCCTGCAGGGGAGGGGCATGGAGAGGGCAAAACCACGTGGTTACCACTGAGATGGGGAGGAGCATCCTGCTCACTGCAGAAGGGAAGCCCTGAGGAGGAAACCAAAGGCAGCACTTCCTGAAAGTCAAAGCCTGGCGGATAAATGCAAATGGCCAGGTGTGGGAGATGCTGCACCAGCCTCTGGGGCTGTGCAGGTATGCGGAGTCTTGGGGGGTCCCCCAGCTCCATCTCATCACCCCATAGGTTGTCACCACCATTTCCTAAGGTCCCTCCCATCTCTGCCATTCTGCAACATGGTATCACAGTGGCACGTCCCAAATATGAAATCCTGCCTGGGACTCAGCAAAAGAAGACGCACCGCCCTAGGGGGCAGCCATCCCTGTGGGGGTTGGGAGACAATCTCACCAGCAACTTCCAGTCTCCAGCCAAGGGTGCTCCCAGCCTGCCCCTCTGCCCAGAGGTGAGCAGGTGATACTGGCTTTCCTGCAGCGGCAGCTGATGATGTCAGTGTGAATCCCGTCACCAAGCTGATGGTCCCTGGCCCCAGCTGCTTGATGCTCCCAGCCAGTGGCCACGCAGGGCCCATACCCCCTGGCTACTTCATCCACCCTCACACCGGGCGGGTGCTGCCTGAGGCAGGACACCTGGGATATGACCTGCTGAGTGCCACCCTGGTGCCCACTGCTGACTCCAATGCCGGTGAGACCCTGGCCCCAACAAGCACAACACGGTCAGGGAGGCTCTGTCCTTGGACAGCGGGGTTTGGTGACCAGCAGAGCAGCAAATATCTCTCACCCTCCTCATCTAATGTTCTCGCTGGGCACAGAAGGGGCTGGGATGGGGCAGAGCTGCTCCATGAAAGAAAGCTGGTGCCCAAGGCCTTCTGTGCCCCTGGTCCAGCCTGTAAGAGGTGCCAGTAGTTCCCTGTCTCTCTGTGCAGGTGGCATCCGAACATCAGAAGCTGCCATCCTGCCCTATGTGCCCTACCCAACCTGTCCCGCCACAGGCCGCCCCCCAGCCACCCGCCTGCCTGTCCTGCAACCAAGACGGACGTCCCAGCTGGGGGCTCTCATGACAGACCCCAGCACTGGCATCGAGGTGCCTGTGCTGGCTGTGACCCTGCACCCGCAAACCAGGCAGTGGCTTACTCTTGGAGGGACTTACTGCAACCCCCTCACCAAGACCTTAGCCCCTTTGGAGATAGGGGGCCCCATGGAGGATCCAGCCACAGGCAGCATCTCACCCATCCTGGGAGTTGGGCTGGATGAAAACACAGGTCTCCTGGCAGCCCCTGGAGCTGTCCTCCCACCCCACCCTGCCTTTCCAAAGACACTCTCACCCCCTGCACCCTCTGTATCCTGGCCCAGCCTGCCAACTCTGCCCACCCCCATGTTTCCACCCTTCATGCTCACCCCACCTCTCACCTCAAACTTCCCTCTCCTCTCAGCTTCCCACTCCCCGTCCCCATCTCCACCCAGTGCCCCTGGGGAAGGAGGGCAAGAGAAGCAAGGTGGTGCTATAGTCCAAGTAAATGGATGCTTTTCAGGCCAGGAGACCCGTTCCTCCTCCTGGCACCACCGTGCTCTAGGCTCTACCCTCTCCCTGACCCCTTTTCTTCCTCCTTGCAGCTCCCTCCTCCCTCGTGCCCCTCTTCTCAATAGCCTCACCTGCCTGTATCCCTATTGGGTCCCTTTCCCATCTCACCCTCTGGATTTCTTGCTTCTAGGTGAGGTGCTTGCTCTGGGAGGGCTGCGAGATGCCTCAGGGAACTTCCTGCTGCCTGATGACAGCTTTGTGGAGCCACTGAGTGGGAAGATGGTCCGGCTTCAGGGGGCTTCCCGGCAGGAGGGCCGGACATTGCCCCATATGGGAGGGTCACAGGCCCTGTTGGATGTCAACGTGTTGGTGGCCCAGAGGCAAGTGATTGCAGTGCTCCAGCAAAGCCAGGAGAGTGCAAGATCAGGGGTTCGTGGGTCTCTGGATGCCACCATCAAGGACATGAGACAGGCGCTGGCCTTGAGTCTGCACCACGCCCTGCAGCAGGCCCGGAGACTGCAGAGACAGCTGGAGGCAGCAGGTGGCGCTGAAGCTAACGGCAGCAGGCTAGGTACAGGTTGACCTGGGGCAAAGTCTCTCTTGCCCCCAAATCCCAGGCACATTATGAGCTGGTGCTTCTGTGCCCCTCAGCCTATAAGTCCAGAGACAGGACTGCCACCTCACTGACCATGCACACACATGGCCGAGGGAACAGAAGGAGCGTGAGGACTTCGTGCCCTGACCCCATGAGCACTTGGCTGCCCCCCTTTCTCAATCTCTGGCTAGTGCCATTGGGTCTCTGAGGTATACATTCTCTTATTGCACAGGCTCACCAAATCCCCTAGCAGGTTTGGTGCTATGACATCCACTTTCAAGCAGGGAACTTGAGACTCAGGGAGTTAAGTGACTTGCCCACCTGGGTCCTGTAATGAGTGCGCTGCACAGTTAGACTTAAAGCCTGCATCTGGGTCCTCAATCCCTTCTCACTTTATTCTGCATCAGCCTTTAACTTCCTACTAATAAGCAGAGCCTGCCCAGCCACCTCACCTCCCTCACAGCCCTGATACAAGGAAGGGCAGAAATTCAGTCTTTGTAGAAACTTCTTGTGCCCATGATCTGGAAAAAACAACAACAACAACAGGGTTTGGGGTTAGAACTGACTTGAGCTTGAAGACCTGTCTCACAGTTTATTAACTTCTTGATCTTAGGCAAATTACTAACCTCCCTCTGCCACTGTTTTTGTACCTTTAGTTGTAGGACCAAGCAAAATATAACTTACCTGGAGTTCTTAGCTCAGATTCCCTGGCAGGTGCTTGAGAATAGGAGTCCCCTTCTCCTGGAAGCTTCTCAGTTTCTCAAAAGGGCTACTGCCCCGCAATTCTCACTTACTTCTTCCAAAGTTACTGGTTTTTCTTCCCTTTTGAGTTCAAAATGCTAAGCTGAGCTCAAAGGAAGAAAATGCAGTCTTTACAGAGAAGCCTCTCTGGTCGGGGATGTCACATTGTGAGCCTGGACAGACTCCAACCCTCAACCTCTCCTCCCCATGCCCCGCCCTTGTGTTAGGAATGGTGCGCTATCCTGGGACAGAGCTGTGGGTCCCAGCCCTGTATGGGATGGAAATCCCAGATCCTGAGGGCTCCGGGCTCATGGTGCCCATCCTGGGCATAGAACATGACAGGAATTCCAGTGATGCCACTCCTCTGGCAGGCTCCATGGAAGATGCCAATGGCAAAGGTAGGAGGGAATGGGTGATCTCTAAAAGCTCAAAGAGGATCAGGGTGTGATCAGCCCTAGGACAGAAGGCCCTGTAGAGCTCAGAGGGGACTCACTTTCCAGAGGACGAGTCATTCCACTGCTTCTACTAGCGCTGCTGACCCCTAAAATAAAGGGGCTAAGATATTCCCAAACGCCAGGGCCATGAATTATGTATCCCTCCCTTAGACAAGACCTGAGCTTTAGAAACTCCTGATGCACTCCCACCTGCAAAGCCCCCAGCCATCAGAAAGCCCTCCAAGCCAGCCCAGAGCCCAGCGAGTGTAAAGGGTGGCCGGGGGGCTCCTCTGGCTCCCTTCCTGCCTCGCTTCCTCCTTCCCGTGACTGCCTCTTCCTCTTTCTCCATCTCTGGTTACTAACACCAGCAGTGGGCTTGACTTCCCACAGGGCTGGTCCCAATTTCGATTGGAGCTCAAGCCATAGACCCCTTGACTGGGGAGCCTGGTCCTGTCATCGGTGCGCAAATGGATCCCTCTGCCAGGGTGGTGGTGCCTGTGGTCCAGGTGCTGGAGGCCTTACCTCGGGGAGGGAGAGACCCCGGTCTGGTAGGTAGGAAGAGTCTATGCTTCTTTATTCATACGTGCATTCAGCAACTGTGTGCGGAGAGCCAAGTAGCGGGCTAGGTATTGAGATGTAAAGACAGGGCTCCTGTCCCCGAGGAACTGGCTGACCCTAGGTTCCCACCGTAATGGTGATTATTTACATGGGTGTTAGGGGAGCCCAGAGGAGGGAATGTCAGCCACGCAGAGGACAGTTCACAGGAAGCTTCTTAAAAGAGGCGACACTTGGGCTAACACTTGAAGGAGGAGGCAGAGAACACTGCTCCAGCCTCAGGGGACAGTGAGTGCCAAGGCTACAAGTGTGAGAAATGTGACTTTTATCATGAAGGCTGTGGGGAGCTACTGAAGGGTTCTAAGTAGAGGTGTGATAGGATCAAATATGGATTTAAGACTTCAGATCTGGAAAATATGGAGCAATATAAAATAAAGGACTCCTAAGCCTACTGCAGGCTTGAAGGGTGTAAATGAAGAAACAGAGGCTCTTCCCCATTCCTCTCCCTCTGGCCATCACACCCCCCACCCCCAGTCCAGACACTCCTTTCCTAGCCTCCAGTCTCCACGCCTCTGTTTATAGATGTGCGTACACAGTCAGCATTCTAGAAAGCTCCGCCTGGCAGCCAGGCAGAGGCTGGTGGGAGCAGGGCCAGGCTGGAGCAGGAAGCCTTGCCAGGAGTTTATTGCAGTCTTCAGCCCCTGGCAGGTCTCCATCGAGAGGAAAATGAGGTAGCACCCCCACCACACCATGCATCCTGAGTCTAGTTAAGCTCCAGAAACAAAGATGGATGTGTGACAAGATTCCTGTTAGAAGCCAAGAAAATTAAATTCTGGCCCTGACAGGGCCATTCCACAGATCAGCTCAGCAAGAGGGGAAGATGTGAGGGGGGTGAGAGGAACTCCCATGGCCAAGTCCCTGCTCCCCTGACCTTCCCCAGGGTGGGGGGTGGAGGTACAGGGACCTCTGGAGATCCCAGGAGGAGAGAGGGAAGGACAGAGGAGCCTGAAGACAGTGTGTGGTTATTACTTTTCCATCTACAACCAAGTCAACTCCCTCACCAAACTAGTCAGGGATGCCCAGGGGTGGGGAGGGCTATGTCTCAAGAAGCTCTGGGGATCTTCAGCCAGACCATGTGGGCTGTGAGCAAAAAAATCCCCACGAGCCCTGAACTGCCTGGACATTGCAGCTGGACATCCTGGAGCGGGAGCTGAGGGTCCGGGAGCAGTACTGGAGCCGCCAGGAGCAGGAGGAAGAGCGGCTGGTGGAGCGCCTGGAGCACCTGAGCCGGGAGCTCCACCTTGCCATAGGCAACAGCCATGCTGGGCAGCAGGTGAGCTGGGGACCACCCAGGACCACCCAGGGCCCCCACCCACCCATCTGCCAAACCACACAGGCTTCTGCTTGAAAGTGTAAGTCCTGGTCTCCCGGGCCCAGCATGGGAATAGGGTTCATCTCAGGAAGACACAGCTCCAAGATGCCCCAACCCAGACCCTGGATTTCAGCTACCCACATATGGCTCAGTGGGAAGGGGGGGGGGAAGATGGGCCATGCTGTGAGGAGGTCCAGCCCAGAGCTTCTGCACGCCCCTCGGGGCCCATTCCTCTGAGCCTTCCATCCCGCCCTGTATGCCCTGCATAGCTGTGTAATGCTGAGGAGGCCTGCCAGGCCCTGGAGTCCTGCTGCCTGCGGGAGACCGAGCGGAGAGCCAGAGCCCTGAGCACACACCATGGCCCAGAGGGCGGCCTGCTCTCACAAGGTGGGGGAGCATATCCCAGGCCCAGATCCCACAGCAGAAACCTCCCGGGGATATTGCCACCCCCCTCAGCTGCCTAGGGGGAAACCCTCCTGCCTCCCTTATGTGCTTTTTTCCCCCCAGGCTCCCAACCAGGCCCTGGCTGTTACCTGGCAGATTTCCCTGGCTCCAGTAAGCTCCTCTCTTGTCTTTCCTCCCTACCCTGGCAGTGCCCGCTGCCATGTGACCCTTCCTTGTGCCCTTTGCAGCAGACAGAGAGGAGTGGGAACAGGAGGCACAGGTGGTGCTGGGCATGCGGAAGGTCCTGCAGAGCCTGGGGCAGGCGGCAGAAAAGCTCCGGCAAGCAGCTGGGAGGTTGAAGGGCCAGGAGGAGGAGACCAGGCTGCAGCAGGGCGGGAACCAGAGCTCACAGGTCCGGAGCCGGCCCAGGAAGGTGAGATTCTCGGGTTGCCCGGGACCCAAGTGCAACGAGCACATCCCCTCCAGTGTCATCAGATGCAGCACATCAGGGCAACGTGACATTCAAGGTTAGGTGGGTTCAATGGAGCGCTCCAGGCGCTCATGAACAATGGACAGGCTTGGGAGGGGAGCAAGAAGAAAGAGAAAGAAGGTCCATCTTTTTAGATGGACCTCATATTTCAGATTAATATAAGGGTCTATACAATTGGATTCCATTGTTTTGCATTTGTTAGGTAAAGTCAAGTGGTAGTTGAGCCCTTCACCCAGGAGATGTGCCATGTGGAAGGTCCGTCTTGAATGTGGGCACCATGTTCTCTGTGCACTAGGTGGTTCAGCACCTCTCTGATGAGTTTCAGCAGATGGTGAGGGAGAAACAGAACGTCCTGGATAGGGCCCTTGGTCAGCTACAGTTCCAACGGGAGTTGAGCCGCCTCCAGCTCTGGCACACTCAGGTACTGACCTCTGGACTTGGCCCAGGAGATCTGAGTTTCTATCTCAGACGGAAGCTTCAGAGAGAAACTCCCAAACCAGCTATGTGGGATAGGCGGGAACCAAGCACAGACCTCAGTTCTCACTATTTCATCCTAGATCATTGTCTCAGGAACCCCCGTGTGTTTGGAGAATTACCCTGGAGACATATTCTATGGGACAGGCACCACCTCTCTCAGGGGCCAGGCTGCTGCCTGCCCACTGCTGATCCCATTCCTGAAGCACCTCACTGCAATGATAGTAGAAGCTCAAAGCCACAGCCCAGGGCTGGAGGATCAGAGGCCGGGAATAAGTAAAGCTACTCATTTTGCCAGCATTTCCTTCTGCTGCCATCCTGGTCATATTTAGATAAGTCCTAATACTACAGTTAGGGGATCAGGGAACATAGGAGTCCAGCTATGGTAGGTTCTTTAGTTAGCTATGGCTGGGTAACAAATTACCCCCAAATAGCATAACTTGAAATGACAAACATTTACTTTCCCATGGTTTAATGGGTCAAGAATCTGGGTGCAGCTTAGCTGGGTGCCTCTGACTCAGGGCCTTGCATCGGCCACAGTCAAGATGTTGACCATGGCTGCAGTCATCCCAGAGTTTTTCTGGGGAAAGATTCACATCCAAGCTCACTCTTGTGGTTGCTCAGTTCTCACTGGCTATTGGGGCAGAGACATCAGTTCCTTGCCCTTTGTACGGCAGCGCACAGCATAGCAGCTGGCTTCCCTTGGAGCAGGCAGGTAAAAGAATGGGAGAGGGGCAGCAAGATAGAAGCCACAGTCTTTTCCTGTCTTAATCTCAGAAGTGACATCCCATCACTTTTTTCATGTTCTGTTCATTTGAAGTAAATCACTAGATCTAAGCCACACTCAAGAGGAAGGGATTACACAGGGCAGAGATACCACACACACACACACACACACACACACACACACACACATACCCCAGAGGATTACTAGAGCCATCTCAGAGGCTATCTACTGCACATGATGTTATATCTGGTTCTTTCTGGCTTTGACCATACTACTATGCTATCTCTCCAATAACTATTTCACTCCCTTTGGTTTAGATGTGGATAAAACTGATATCAACTGGACCTCACCATTCTTTTCCATCTTGAAGAAAATAGACATCCGGTCCCAAGCCCACAAGGCAGAAGCTGAATTGCAAAGACAAGTGCCTCACAAACCAGGTAACCTCCTATACCCTGGTAGCTATGTTTGCAATTCATGGGCACTGAAGGTATAAGATGCTATAACCCCCAGGAACTAGAAATATTAGAATCCTACCTCGCTAAACATTCCTTTTTCTCCATCCCCATGCTAAGATTCCCAAGTAATATTTCCATATAAGGAAAAACAAATAAGAATCAAAGTACCACAGTAATTATAACTTGGCTAATTTCCAAAAGGAAATTTCATCAGCCCCCCACTCTCCGCCACTGAACACTGAATCTCTCTTGGGATTTTAACCCATACCAGCCAGCCTCAAGTTACAAAAAATTAATGGGACAGTATGAGAGACAGGGAGAAAAACAGGGGAAATAACAAAAAAAAACCTTGCCCCCCAAAGGGACCCCAGATCACTTTACCAATACCACCCCCTTGGAATTGGAAGTAAAGACAGAGTGTGGTTCACCTGCCCTGAAGAACCCAGTGCATTTCAACTCACCTGCCTCCCCAGTGGAAGGGAAGGAACAGAAAATGAATGTGAGCCTTTCAGTAGGCCTTGATGCTGGCCCCTAGTTAAGCTTAGCTCCACGAACACCCCTAAACTTGGCAGGGATCAACAAACTCCAGCCCGTAGGCCAACTCCAGCCTGTACCTATTTTTGGATGGCCTATGAGCTAAGAATAGTTTTATAGTTTTGAATAATTAGGGAATGAATATGTAAAGAAGAATGAAGTTTTTATGGCATGATTTGCAATTAAGCCATGCACTATTTTAAATCTTTGGATATACTAACTCATTTAATTTTTACAACAACCTAATAAAGGAGGTACTATTACTCATCATACAGATGAGTTAACAGAAGCTTCTGGATAGATAGAGCAGGTAGTCAGAGATTATATTGCCAATGAGCAGTTCTGGGATTCAGTCCCAGGGAGGCTCTACCCAGAAAAAGCATCTAACACTTGAAGGGCAGGGCCAAGCCATGCAGGCAACACACTCAGATGACTCCCCAGAGAAGGATTTGTAGGAGAATGAGGCCATACTTCTAGCTTGATGGCAGAGAACACAAACTCTGCACTTCAATTTTGGTTTTTGGCTGGCAAGGTCTAACATATCTTACTATCTGGTCCTTTAAAGAAAAAGTTTACTGACTCCAGAACTTGACCTACCATGTTTCCCCCCAAATAAGACACTGTCTTATATTTATTTTTTCTCAAGAAGACACACTAGGGCTTATTTTCAGGGGATGTCTTACTTACCGTGCTGAAATCACTAGGTCTTATTATCAGGGTAGGGCTTATATTTAACAAATGCATAGAAATCCTGCTAGGGTTTATTTTTGGGGTAGGTCTTATTTTGGGGGAAACATGGTATTATAAATTCCTTCTCCCTTGGAGGAAATTAAAAAGAAGATGAATCAACCTTGGCCCTCCTTTCAGAGTTCCCATCCCCACTATCCCCATTTCAACCTTCTCTGTCTTAGAATTATATTTGCCTTACAATTTTGAAAGCAATTGTATATACATTATCTTGTTTATGGTTGGAAACCCTACACTGATTCAATAAGAAAGTGAAAGATTATTAATTACATTTGTATCCGTGAGAGAACTGATAGTCAAAGAGGTTAAGTGACTTTCTCAGGATCTTATAGAACCCAGGTCAGAGCACAGGTCTGACCACTGGTTCAGCCACACTTTCTTATACCTTGCTACCCAAGCCATTTTGCATTGTCTTCTCATGAATAAATACACAATAGAAATTTTTAAATACTAAAGGCCCAGTAGAGACAATATTGTGGGGACATTCTTAATACAGCTAACATTTATTGAGTGCTTGACTGTATGCCAGATGCCACTCTGAGCGCATTACATTTAACACTCCAAACAGCTCGATGAAATAAAAGAAAATCTGCTGCCATTTTTTGTGGACCCTCATTCTGTCCTGGCTCCTCTATTTCTATTAACTGAAACTCAATCATTTTTCTATAAAAAAAAAGGGCAAGAGAGCCTCAGGCACCATGCATATATAGCACAGGAGAATGGATGGATGGATGGACGGATGGATGGATGGATGCAAGTAACTTTTCCCTAAGCTAAGTTGTGTTGTTGTTAACATATTATTACTACACAGAAAAATCAGTGAAACTCTAATTGATTTCTCTTGATCTCTGTAGACCCAAAAAGCGCTTTGCAGGATCGCCTGAAACCTCAGACAGTGCAGGAGGAAGAGCCGGTGACTGTGCAACCCACAGACCTTTCTGCCAGGGAGTTTGTGGTTTACCAGTACGGCCTCTCCATCCTGCACCTGCTCAGCCCCCAGTTACGAGTAAGTCTGGTTTCTGGCCTCCCTGTGGAGGTGCAGCCATGGAGGTCAGGGTGGCCAGGAAGGCGGCTTTAAGGTGGGGGGGTTTCCCTGGGATTAAGCACCGGGAGCAGTGAACTTCCTAGTCTCTCCTTTCCAGATCTAACCTTTCAAATGATATTAATCATAGGTAGAATAAAGGAAGCACTTTCTACATGCCAGAAAACGTTCTAATGATGTGCACGACTTAACTCCCTTAATCCTCACAAAAAACCTAAGAAACAGAAACTGTTACATTTCCCATTTTGAATTTGAGGGGAAAAGACACAGAGTGGTTGAGTAAATTTACCCAAGCTCACACAGCCAAAAAGGCAGCACCGGGGCTAGAATCCAGTATTACGTCTGGAGAGCCCTTCTGCCTGCCTGCCAGTCTAGTCACCTGGATTTAGAAAAGTAGTAAGTTGATTGTCATAGTTAGCATAAATATTAAACACCTGTATACACTTCCACTTTCCTGCAGTGGACCCTGAATCTACTTACCTTGTTATGATTGAAATCAATGCTCCTCTACATCTACTTTCCACCGATTTGACTGATGCTTGATAGCTAAGCTGCATGAGAAATTATATTTTTGCATGAGAATTTTTTCAGCAAAAAGATAAAATTGCTTTTGTTTGTCCTTCATTCTTTCCAGACTCCAGAAATCACCCTGCAGATTGCTTCCCACCTTCCTGCCATGGAATCCTCTGGCAATACCTTCCAAGGCTCCTTCTTTTATCAGGTGCTACAAATCCCCATTCCCAGATGTGGGTTATAAAATTCTGGGGTCTAGTCAAAATAAATAGAAGCAAACAAAGAACGTATTTTATAAAAACATTTTTTCTCTCAACTCTCAGCATATTTTATTCTTCCTTGGAAATAAATCATTGCACGAAGACATGGTAAGTGTCACCATGTAAGAGCTTTCTCTAATCAGTGAGATGGATGTGTCCTGGATCACGCCCAGAGAAGCTCAATGGCTTTGTGCCCATTAATAGATCTCTGTCATTATCAGAGCCAGAGGTTCCAAATCAGTATTTCCCGTAAGAGTTCTGGTTCCAGCTTCAGGACATCTTGCACTATCAGCATTTTTCTGCAGAAAAGAGTCTAATTTGTTCCTCTCCTGGTAGTTCCTCGAATATGTAGATTGGAAGTGCCTTGCTGGTGACTCTAAGATGGTGTATCTAGACCTTAACCACTAATGAAGGTCCACCATTAAATAATTCTGAGAGAAGGATCTGCCAATCAATGTTGGAGGATTATAAAACAGTTAATACTTGACTAGCAGATCGTTAAGGGATTTGATAAGACCAGAAATTACTTATATGTGGTACTTACCAGCCATTACTTCACTTGGTCCTCAAAGCAACTCTATAAAGTAAGAAAGAGTTTAATCTCACTTTACTGATGGGAAAACGGACTCTGGCTTCACTGAGTTCAGTGTGTCAGATGCCTTACACACATTAGCTCATTTCTAACTTACAACACCACTATGGGGTGGGTACAACTGTTGTCTCCATTTCATGAATTAGGAAATTGAAGCCTAGAGAAGCTAGATAACTTCCCCAAGATCACAGTGTTAGCAAGAGTTGAGACTCAAGTTCAGATGTATTTAATGCCAAAAACATCTTCTTGACCATTAGTCTATGCTACCATCCACACCTGATTCAAGGGACAGATTTCAGATTGTCTGATTCCAAATTACCAAAGGATTTTCTCTGCCAATGTACTGCCCCTTAAGAGAATGAACAAGGAGGTGATTTCAAATCAATTATTTGATTTTAAAGGCAGGTGACTTATGAAATTGATTACAGTAATGCCCAGAAGACAAAGAAAGCCTCAGAGCCCCCAGAGGCAGTGATTCCCAAACTATGGCCCTTAGAACTCCAGTATTAATTGTCAGGGAAGCTTGGTAAAAGGAGAAATGCCTTGAACCTATAGAACCAGAAATCCTGGGATGGGCCCCAAGAACAGAATCACTTACTCCCTGTGATTCTAATTCCCTGAAAGTTTGAGAACCAACCACGGCTTAAGGAAACAGTACTTGTAGGACTTTGATAAAAGACAGCAAAGATACATCAGTAACTTGGACTCTGTAAGCTGACCACCCAAGGTACTGGTCAACATACAGAGATGGTCAACATAAGGAACTTCCATTGAGTACATGTGATGCATGTCCAGTCAATGAGAATTAGGTCAACTCAAGGAGGTGGTCAATGTAGGGAGGTGGCCAGCTATGGAGGTTCTACTGTAGTTCGTTTTTTATAGGATGGAATTAGCAGGAAAAATTGGGAGACAGTAGAGAAAATGACTTATTCAGAGAGTTGAATTACAACAATAATTTTTCCTTAGTCATCTGAATCTTCCCTTCAGTAAATTTCCATGAGGCCCAGAGAATTTTACTGATTCTTAGACCATATACCACAAACCTAGGAAAAGAAAGAGGCTGTGGAATGCTCCCTGAAGTTGACTCTCTGTGTTCGGATATTCTCTCCAGAGTGCTAAAAACACACTGTTTATTAAGAGAGAGTGTTTGGCATCTGTGGGAAACTTTGTTCTGCTGTTGATCCACTGCCTGGCCCACATCGCTGCCGGGGACATCCACCAGGACTCCAACCCTGTCTTTTTGAGGTCATTTTATGAGGTATTATAACATGCACAGGGCATTTTGCTTCTATTTCTCTGTGACTCAGACCCCATTCCCCATGACTCAGCCCCCATTCCCCAGGAAAATAAATGCTTTCAATATTTCAAATCTGTTTGAGTCCTACTGGTGACCTTTGGTTCCCACTGCCTGCCCAGACTTTCCTAATCAAAATTCCCGTGGTCACATAGGACAAAATGCATGCACCACCCTTGACAGCAGTGGTCTTCCCATGAGGCCAGCATCTCAGCCTTTCATGGAAATTTAACTGTCTGTCTACAAACCTCACCAGAATTGCTAATGATAATAATGGCCTATGATAAGGGCAAGTGAGGATGAAAATCTTAAGACCCATTTTCCTTTCAACTATTAATTTAAAGCTTTAGTAACAGTTGCCTTGGAATCCTACTGATCTGCCCCCTCGCTTTCCCTTCCTTGGCCAGGGGCTGAAAGCATATTTCAAGGACGCGTTCTCCATCACACTGCAAATGTCAGCCATTACCTGGGACAGTGAGCTTGACCAAAGCATGAGTGCCATTCTGCAGGAAGAGCAGTCCGTCTCTGGGAAGCAAAGAGATCTTCTCTCTAAACTCTTTGAAATGAAGCATGAGTCTTGCTTGGACCTAGAATCGTCAGAAGAGGTAAGTAACTTTATCATGTGTATCACATGGCCTTAATTACAATTAGCTTCTCGGCTCAGTGCCCGTAGTACAGTGGTTATGGCACGGGCCACATACACCAAGGCTGGTGGGTTTGCACCCGCCCTGGGCCAGCTAAACAATAATGACAACTGCAACAAAAAAATAGCTAAGCATTATGGTGGGAGCCTGTAATCCCAGCTACTTGGGAGGCCAAGGCAAGAGAATCACTTGAGCCCAAGAGTTTGAAGTTGCTGTGAGCTGTGATGCCATAGCACTCTACCAAGGGCAACATAATAAAATACTGTCTAAATAAATAAATAAATAAATAAATAAAAATAAATTTGTTTCTTCACAAAGAAGTGTATGACCTTTTCAGATATTTCTGGGCTAGCTAGCAGTTATACAGCCTTGACACTCAGCCTACTTCTAAAACCACAGATGACAGCATTTTTTAAATAACATATCCTATGGGGTGGACAGTGGTTACGGTGAGTCATGGGGATAGCAAATGTGGGTCTATGAGTTACATAACTTCGTGTATCACTAACATATTATCAGTAAGTAAGCAGAATTCCATCTGTAAAACTCACTGTGACTCATACTAAATTTAGATGCCCAAGGGATAGCATATTTACTCAGACTTACAGTGTGCTGTACTCCAGGCCAGCTTGACAATGATAGTCTTCTGAATATTGGGTTATTTAAAGCTCCTTCATGAAATTATCTCTGCCTTTTTAAAAAATATTTTCTTTATTTCAAAATATTAAGGGAGTATGAATTTTTTTTATATAGATGCCTTTTATAATGTGTAAGTTGGGGCTTTCAGTATGCCCATATGGAGACCATTATCCTAAATGAAGTATCTCAGGAGTGGAAAAGCAAACAAGTGTATCCTCTCTAATCACTGGGAGCTCATCAGTGGGCACACACAGGCACAAAGAGATGTAAAGTTCCCAGGAATCAAGAAAGGGGGAGGGGAGGGAGGAGCGTGATTAAAAAAAACCTACCTATGGGGGACAATGAACATCATCTCAGCTTTTTAAAGGATATCAAAATTTATGTCTATGATCTTAAAAATATTACCCTCCATTAAGAGTCAATCCATTCTTGAGTTATAAACAAGAACTCATCTTTTTACATTATTTCTATCAAATTATAATTTTCAAAGTCACTTTTATATCTTGCAAAATAGGTAGTTTATGTATTTTTAGCCATATTATATATTTTAAAAGAGTAAGGAGTCTGCCCAAAGTCATGAAGGCTATTTGTCGTGGTAGATTTGAGACTAGATTCTAGATCTCCCCTGACTCCTGATTAAATATCCCCTATGCATCTCTTCCTGATTAAATCTCCATTAGTTACTGAGTCAGGGGTTTGTTTCATGGTTACTGCTGACGTTGGACATTAAGACCACAGAATTCAGTTACACTCCAACTCCCACAGACCACAGAGAATTGTCAATTCTCTGTCCTTGTCTATTGGCAGCATTTGACACATCAGAATGCTTTCTCCTCCTCAATACGTTTTCTTCACTTGGCTGCCAGGGCACTGGCCCACCTCTCTGGTTTTCCCCCTGCCTACCTCTCAGGGACCTTTGCTGACCTCTCCTCTTCTCTCTGACCTCTTAGTGTTGGGGGGGCAGGATTCATTCCCCTTGTGGGAGTCATCCAGTCTTCTAGCTTTAAATCCTGTCTATGTGTCAATGACTCTGTCATTTTGATCGTCAGCCCCAACTCAACTTTTTAACGCAACTCATGTTTCCAACTGCTTATCAGCCATCTCCACCTGGATAAGTATCTCAAATTCAACATGTGCAAAACTCAATTTCTGATTTTTTTAAACCTTCTTCACCCCCCAATTTCCCTATTTTGATTGACGGCAAGTCTACTCCTCAGGTTTATTCATGGCAAAGAATTCCTCGAACCCTCTGATACATACCCCTTACAACCAACCTATCAAGATATCTTGTTGTGCTCCCCTCAGAGGATGTCCAGAATCTGACCACTACTCATCAGCTATACCACCACTACTCATCAACTACACCATTACCATACTGATGCAGGTTCATCACCATCGTCTCTTACCTGAATTACTATAATACTTCCTAATTGGTCTCCTTGAGTCCACCCTTGTCTCTCTTCCATTTATTCTCAAAACAGCCAAATGATCCCTTAAAAATGAAAACCAGATCTGCTCAAAATCCTGCCATGATTCCCCAGTTCACTCAGAGTAAAAGACAAAGAAGCCAAGTTCCCCTTGTCTCTCACCCCTCACCCATCACCCAACCCCATCTTCTTCCTTGCTGTTCTTCAAACACACCAGGTACACTCCCCTCCTAAGGGGAGGTTTCCTCTAAGGCAGTGGTTCTCAATCAGGAGCAATTTTGTCTCCCTTAGGACATTTGGCAATGTCTGGAGACTTTGATTGTCATGCCTCAGGCACAGGGGTGCCAACTACTGGTGGTAGAGGGCAAGGATACTGCTAAACCGCGCAGGGCATAGAACAGCTCCCACAACAAAATCCCAAAGGGTCTACAGCACCGAGTTCAATAAACCCTGGTCTCAGGATGACAGCATTCCTGACTGGTACCTCCTTCATGTCTTTGTTCAAATGTCTCCTTCTCAATGAGGCCTACCCCACCTCAATTTGCAACCCTTTTTACCTCCTATTTATCCACATTCCCTTGGTCTACTCTACTTTTTCCTAAATCACTTCCTGACTTTCTATATCATTTACTATCACTCATAGTTTATGACTTCTTTCCCCCATTAGAATGTACACTCCATGAGAGCAAAGGTGTCTATTTTGTTTTCCGATGTAGCCCATGTGCCAGGTTCATAGTAGGTTTTAGGTATATTTACTACATTAATGAATAAGTATATTTATATAACTCCTGAAGCATATACTGAAATACCACAATCTATCAGAGTAAGTATAAGACAAATAGCAACCACATATTATGTGCTTGCCATATTCTAGATATTAACATAAGAGTTTTACATACATTATCATCTCATTTAATCTTCCCCATGCCCTTGTAATGTAGAAGCTACTTTTATTCCTAGTTTATAAGAAACTGAGACTTAGGAGTATTAAAAACAACTTTCTCAAGACACAGATAGGAGCATAACTGAAATGTTAGTTCTCTGACAACTACCATCTATGAAAAGGTCTCATTTTATTTTATAAGCAGATTTGTATATTGTACTCTCTACATTCTAGCTAAGGATAATCAAGAGTACTTAAAAGAAATGGTAACAAAGGTCTTAACTCTGTCCTTCACACTCTCTACAGTACATTAAGAAAAACAAAGATCTTCTCCTCTACACCAATATGGAACATTTTCTGAAAAGCATACTCGCTGCAGAACAACAGATGCTAAGAAAACCAAGAGATCAATTTAAGAGTGAAGAAAAGGTGAGATGCTTTTTTGATCAACAGCATTAAGATTCTACTTTGCTATATACCTTGAAAATTATTATTGTGTGCTTGGAGCAATATTTATAATTGAACATGTCAGAACAAGGACTGGGAATGAATGGCAATGTAAATAACTTGCAGCAGTTACTTTAAGAGCTTTCCCAGTACCAGCAGATGGTGGAGCTTAGATTTCAGAAAGGAACCAAGAGATCATAGAGTTTATCCTTCTCCCTTCAGAAGGATGTTATTATTAATCCTAGAGGACAGGAATCGAGGCTCTGACTTGTCCCCATTCACCCAAAGGACAAGGACAACAGTAGCTAGAACATGGGTCACTGCCTTTTCAATTCAGGTTTTCTTACATTACACCACAGTCCACAATCCATAATCCATTTTTCAAAAGGTTGTTTTTAAACACAAGCATTTAAAAACCAAGGGTTGTAGTTCCAAACTACAAACACTAGTATTTTATAAATTCAATGGGTAATACAGTAGAACCTCCATAGTTGATCACCTTCCTACATTGACCACCTCAAGTTGACCTACTTTTCATAGACCGGACATGCCCCACATTTACAGATCAGTACAGTAGGCAGAGTTCCTCCATGGGCTGACAGTTTCTTACAGTCCCTTGGGTGGTCAACTCACTGAGAGTCTACTGTATTAGCGAATCCAGCCCTGGACCCCAATCCCCTTTTTTTTTCAATTATCACCAATGTCTTAAATGAAAACTACTTTTAAGACTCTTTAAAAAATGTAACAGCTTTAAAAATAAATGAATCACAAACTTACACCTCAGTGAATTCCTTTCAGTGTGAATATTGCTATATAACCAGCTCCAACTCAAGAAATAGAGCTTTACCAGCTTCCCAGGAGTGCCTATGCCTCCTTCAGAATGTAACCACCACCCTAACATCAAATATAAGTTGTTTTGCTTATTTATAAACTTGATAGAAATAGAATTATAAGAGGAATTACTTTTATTGCTTATTTCACTCAACTTTGATTCATTCATACTGTTGTGTATAGTTGTAGCCTATAGCAAACAGAATCAACACTATTCCATTGTGTGTGTATTACTATTTATTCATGTTACATTAATGCATATGTAGGAATTTTCGGGCTATCACAGTCTTGTATGGCATCTGGTGACTGTGTGACTATATTTAGCTGGGTGTATATGATACTTATGACAAGAAGTCCTAGATCTTAGGGCAGAGACTTGTTGAGCTTTAGTAGATACTACTCACTAACTCACTACAATTCTGAACTAAGTACTGCCACCAGCAGTGCATAGGGGTTTGGGTTGCTTTCCAACTCTATCAGAACCTAGTATTTTATTTCATTATTCATCCTTCTGTGTATAGCATTTCTTCGTTTTATTTTGTTTTGTTTTATTTTTTGGCCAGGGCTGGGTTTGACCCCACCACCTCCGGTATATGGGGCCAGTGGCCTACTCCTTTGAGCCACAGGCGTCACCCTCTTTGTAGAAAACTACAAATTACATTCCCCTGATGACTAATAAAATTGAGTGTCTTTCATGTATTTATACATCATTTGTACATCATCTCTTGTAAATTGCCTATCCAGGTCTTTTATCCATTTTCCATTAGATTGCCTATATATTGTTTTCTTATTGATTTGTAGGAATCCTTTATTCTGTAACTACTTTTTCCCTCGCCCCATTTTATAAACTGTTTTTATTAAAAACTAATGTTTATCTTTCTTCTGCTTTATTTTTGGATCTAGAAGATGAAGGGGTGTGGGCATGATGAATGAAGAGGCATGACACACAGTCTGTGCTGGGTGACTGAGGAGCTCAGGGAGGAGTCCTCTCCAGCAAACCTTGGGTCAGTATTTATTATCATAAAACAGGAAGAAGTAGATAAAAGCAGTACTGATTAGGGAGGACACAGAGAAAGAAAGTCAGATGTCTGCACCTTTTTTTTTTTTTTTTTGCAAAACCACAGACCTTGAGCCAGACCTTTGCCTCCAGCATCAAGAGACCTTTGGAATCTACAGAATCTTTACAATAACCATTGGGCCTGGTATTGCCACACCTCACACATATATTCTCTCTTGGAGGCCAGTTTCCTGATCTACTGAATGTAAACAACTCACATGCCATTTTTGTGACTCTTTAGGTCTCTCAAACACAAAGTGAGCCTATGCTCAGGGTCAGGGAACAATATTCCCCATAAGAAAGACTATGATGATCTCAGTTTACTCTACAAGATTAAACGGTATTAAACATCATCAATACAACACCTGATAATACATACACCTTATGTATTACTCTGCAATATATAAACATGTATTATAGTTTGGGTGTGTATATGACATAACACACAATACATAACATGTATTATAGTTTGGGTATGTATATGACATAACTTGTATTAGAAGCTAATACAAGTATTTGTCACAGACAATGAGGACTCTACTAATATTTTCACTATGACCAAAAGGTCATTGGACCACATAGCCTATTAAAATATTCATTAAAGATGTTGACTGACTCTCCCTCTAGAAATGTAATTTTGTGTATATCATTATTTAATCAGGCTAAGGTTGTCTGTTACTAAATCACAAAGTAAATGAATATGTTTGTACAATATTAGGTAATATAAAATGAGAGTATTTAAAATACAGACCAAGCAACACACACCAAATTCACTTTGCAGGCCCTGGTTGGACTATCCCCAAAGAGATAGGAAGTCATTTGAAACTAAAGTTTTGAAATGCCAATCAGGAAACACACCACCACCACCAGTACCACATGAACTTAATGTAAGCAAAAAAAAAAAAAAAATTCAAATACAGGTTCAGTACCTGTAGCTCACTGGCTAGGGCACTAGCCACATACACTGGAGCTGGTGGGTTTGAATCCAGCCCAGCCCTGCCAAACAACAATGACAACTACAATAACAACAACAACAAAAATAGCCAGGTATTATGGCGGGCACCTATGGTCCCAGCTGCTTGGGAGGCTGAAGCAAGAGAATTGCTTAAGTCCTAGAGTTTGAGTTGCTGTGCGCTGTGACACCACCGCACTCTACCCAAGGTGACATAGTGAGACTCTGTCTCAAAAAAAAAAAAAAATTCAAATACAAACTCCATATCAAAAATCTGCTCTGAGATTACAAATCCTTTACCAGGAATTCAGACTGCTTCTCACACAGATAATTCTCTTTATTGTGTCCCAAGATATGTAGCAGAAAGGAAAAAATATTTCAAAGGGTGCCAAAAAAATATATACACATTTTTAAAAAAGAAAAAACTGTATTAAAATTGTAATACTCGATATATACCATAACAAAAGATGAGTACATGTCACATTTGAATTCTGTAATTACAAGAGGTGCTTAAAGTGGTTACCATCAGCGTCCAGACCCTTCTGATTATGGTGAACTACTGCTTGAGTGACATTGGCCAAACCATCCACTCAGATTGCCGCACATACCATTTCAGGTACTTCTTCCTGAAGTACCATCAGGGTAACTGGTTTGCTGTGCTACACCACATACTTTAAGGTCTTCCACAGGTAGAAGTCAGGGTCTTAAGTCAGGAGAAACTCAGCCACATCTCTTTGTCCTATCCATGGTCCTGACAAATTCTCACGGAGGTTAAACTCTCATGTCTCAGGCCATGTAATATTCTTGCGATAAAAACTTACCATTTTGCTGTTTTGAGAATGTGTTATATGCTTGTTCTGCTAACTCCTACCTCACCTGCACGCTTCGGTGAATTTCTGTAGCAAGCATGTAAACTGCTCCAACACCAGAGCAGAAGGAGCAGGGCTTGCTGCTGTGTGAAGCCTCCCTGATCTCTCCCTGTACACATTACACACCGTACCATGCATCTCAGACTTACCACACATGCGTGCAATTATTAGGCATGGAGTTTCTGTTGCATACTCATAGCTCCATTGTCATCGTACTTTCATGACATTCTTAAATTTCAGATACCACTTCAAAATGGTCTTGCACTCCTTGACCAACCAGCATGCTTACAATTTTCTTTGACTATCCTGCCTGCCATTTGGCGACGCTAGCATTCATTTGATTAACACCATCTTTTGAGTGAATGTCAAAATGTTTCCACTGTAATTCATCTTTGAAAGGTAATATATAGATAACATCTCTTGAAATGTGTATACATGCTTATGGCACCCCTGGTATATATACACAATTGTTAGTGAGTTTCCCAAGGAAGGTAGACAAGTAAAAAATTAAAACTTTAATTTAAACATTTGAGTGGTAATAAATGCTAACTCATTTAGGAATTCAGTGTCCATCTAGTATAACATTTTTAGCTCTGCATATTTCTTGTCACCAAGAGACTTCCTTACATGGCTGAGGATTTAGTTCTAATTCCAACCAATCAAAATACTAATGGTATATTAGTTTAGAGAAAATAAAAACATGGAGATAAGATGACAAGAAGATTTATAGTTAAGTTAAACAAGGAGTTTTAAATCAAGCCATAAGGAACATCTGCTCAGAATCAACTCCCTTCATTTAATCCTTCATTTCTCCCACCTTACAGTGACCTTGTATTCTGATTTCCCCACTGTTAGAAGTTGGTTACTTAGTTATCTTAACTTGGTTTAAATAGTTTGATTGAATAGATTATTCATCAAGTAGTACCAGATCTGATAGCCTTGAAGTCTGTGAATAGCTACCATTTCCATTAAAATTGCCTAATGCTTTCATAGCACAAATACCAATAAAATGGGAAAACGATAGTTGCCGGTAAGAGTGGGCTACAAGGGAGCTGTCCTCTCATCTCTTCCATGAACTGGGAATTCTTAAAGCACCCCAAACCAATGAATAATAGCTTTACAAGATTAAAGACTCTCTAGTACTTTGAGAAGGTAAGTATTAGTTTGATTTGATTAATACTGGGCATGTGTCCTTTCAAAGAACTTTATTTAGCTACTCACATAAATTATGAAGTGAATTTCCCAGAAAGCAGAGTGAAGATTAATTAGGCCAGACATGCAAGACCATTTAGGATAGTTAAGCCAAGAGTCCAGGGCCTCTGGGAGAGGTGTCAAAGAAAGAGTAGTAGAGAAATTAAAGACCTTTTTTTCTATATTCCTCATTCTTGGCTGAACAAAGCACCTACCAGAATGTGATCCTATTCATTTCCTGGCTGACTTCTTGGGCTCTCCATCCAATTTCCATTAATATGCTGACAGCTGTGGGCTTTTAGTAAGCACATGCTTCTTAATGGAAATGCCAAAGATTACAAGACAGGGATCACATTCTCTTTCCTGCTGCGTTATATATATTTATTGCTGGATCAAATCAATAGTAAATTTCCTTTTAAAAATTTAGGTTTCTAGTTATCTTTAAGGAATTAGCTTTGTGTGTGCACACACACACGTACAGCCCAGTGCCCAGAAAAAGGATCAGAAAGCCTCAATAAATGTAGCAGCCATATATGTTTTTACCAACTAAATGTTTCTAAAAATGTATTTGTCTTGGGAATTACTTATTATTTTAAAAGTGGCACATAGGCTTGGCGCCTATGGCTCAAGTGGCTAAGGCGCCAGCCACGTACACTCAATGTGGCGGGTTCAAATCCAGCCCAGGCCTGCCAAACAACACTGATGGCTGCAACCAAAAAATACCCAGGTGTTGTGGCAGGCATCTATGGTCCCAGCTGCTTGTGAGGCAGAGGCAGGAGACTCGCTTGAACCCAGTAGTTGGAGGTTGCTGTGGGCTGTGATGCCACAGCACTCTACCCAGGGGAATAGCTTGAGGCTCTGTCACACAGACACACACAAAAAAAGTGGCACATAGCCTTCCACCTTCCAGGAAGATGGAGTGAATATACTTTTCCCTATTCCTCCCTTAAGTATAAGTAAGTATCTTTGTATAAAAAAAGATAAGACTCTGAGGGGCATAGAGAAAAAGGCAGACTGGCTCAGAATTCAAGAGGGGATATGAAGATAAATGCTGTAGATTTTCCCCCTCATATATTCCAGTTTTGGAAATGAGAAAGCCAGCAACACATAAACATCAATGAGCACGGATTTAAAAGGACTGTTTTTTAGTCAAAGGACCTGAAATGGGGCAGCCTAGCAAGACAGAAAACTTTGACAATAAGCCCCTTACTCCAAAAAACAGCATTAAAAGTAAAAGTTAAATGGCAAGTCTAGAGTTCTATCCTTGACAGACTGGAATAAGGCACCCCTACCTCTTGTTGGGTTGATGTTAGAAAAGACTGAGCATAGAGCTAGGAATTTTCATCTTTTCATCCCCTCAGTGCAAGAACAAACCCTCTTCCCATACCAGGGTGTCAGTGGAGACCACATGGGCATCTAGGTGTCCACCCACACATGGCACTAAAGATCCCTCCCCACCCTCCTGGTTTGGAATTAAAGGAGGCCAAGTGAAGAGTTGACACTTTTGCCATTGTCCAATGATAATGAGGTACAGTGTTAATAGAGACCACACAGAGAGCTAGAACTGTAACACCCCCCCTCCCCCGCACTAATAAGAGACTTTTCCTTAGGTCTTGATAGAGGCCAAGAGAGGAACCTAAATTTTCACCCCCACCAGGCAGTAACAAGGTAGCCTACCTTCTCTCCCCAGTAGACTGGAGTCAAAAGAAACCAGGTAAAACACAGTTTAAATAAGATCTCAAGTCTCATAATATCAAAAATGTCCTGATTTCTGTCAAAAATTACATATCATACCAGCATCCAGAAAGATATCAAACTAAGTGGGAAAAAAAAGTCAACAAAAAGATGATGGACTAGAAACATCTCCTTACCAGTCACTCATAATGAGACAGAGAAGAGAAGACTCAGCCACCCCTGGCTAGGGGAACCTATCTCGGAACATCACTCCAGGGGCACAGTGAAGCAGGAGGAGACTCCAGGATCCAACAAAGAGGTGTGGAGCTCAGGAAGACCTGCACAGAAGGCAAGTGCCTGGGTATGAGCAAAGGCCAGCCAGCTGGCCCTCCCACAGAGGAGTAGTGAAGAAAAGGGCTGTCCTGTAGTTATTTTGATTTTGGACTGAGCTGCTTGCTGGACCTGCCTTGGAAGTGGGTGTAAACAAGTGAGTAAACTCAAACAGCATCTGTCAGGTGGGGTGGATCTACCATAAGCTTGGCTACTAACAGGGTGCCACCAGTGTGGGAAGGCCACATGAGAGGAACAGTTTGCAGAGTCTTAGTGCATGACTGGCTCTGGCACATGGACTGAGCTCAGGCAGCCATCCTTGCAATGAGCTGAATGACCCCCACATCTGTGAGAAGGGCACTTTGTTGCCAGGAAACACTGTCTGACATGCCTCCTAAGAAATCTGGTGAGAGCTTCAGGACCCCAATCCCATGGGAACTGAATGCTGAAGAATGAACCAGGCCCAGATTGAGAGCAAATAAGTCAGGAAGACAGGACCCCAGTCCCCTCTGCAACTAGAGAGTGGATTTTGGCCCCCATTTTATACAACAAATCCAGAGTGTGTTCTCCATCACCTAACACCACAGCACCACCTGGTGTCCAGGCAATACACACACACACACACACACACACACACACACACATTTTTTTCCTCGTGTTCTCAGTATTTTTTCTTGGCTTTTTTTTTTTAATTGTTGTTGTTATTGTCTATTGTTTGGTTTGGTTTGGTAGTATTTTTATTTTTTCATTTTTATTTTCTTCAACAGCAAGGACTCCTCCAATTTAGTTATGGTTTTTCAGCCTGTATTATTCTTTATTTCTTTTTTAATTTATCTCCTTTTGTGTCTATTTTAGTAGAGATTTTTCTACTTTTCCACACAAATTTTTCATGCAACAATGAAAATATTCCTTTTTTTCTTCATCTTAAATAACTGTATTTTTAATTTTCTTTATCTATTCTTCTTTTTTTTTCTTTTCTTTTCTCCAAGGATGGGGGGGGGGGTCATGGCATAGATCTGGCTGGGGGTCTGGCTCAAGGAGGCCATGAGCTCATGGTCTAGGGCAGTGGTTCTCAACCTTCCTAATGCCACAACACTTAATACAGTTCCTCATGTTATGGTGACTCACAGCCATAAAATTATTTTCATTGCTACTTCATAACTGTATTTTCCTATGGTTATGAATTGTAAATATTTGATATGTAGGATGTATTTAGGCGACCCCTGTGAAAGAGTCGTTTCTTGGGGGTCACAACCCAAGAACCACTTATCTTGGGTGTCCTTCTAGCTTTGGCCCACTGTGACATATTGCTGATTCTTTTCTATATTTGGCAGAGCTGAGGTCGTGCTTTTGCCTAGTCTGGCAAGGAGCTCCTGACCTTGAGGGACCCACCTAGCCCAGCCTCCCAAAGTTCTAGAATTGTGGGTCAAAGCAGCCTGCTGAACACCCCCATTTCTCCTGTTGCTTGCTTTCTCTTTCTGTCCTTCTCCACTTTGCTTAAATTCTTTCCTTTAACTCTCCTTCTTGTTTTTTTCTTTATCTTTTTCTTTCTCCCTTCTCATTCTTGGTCCTTCTCTTCCTTTTGGCCTTATATGAAAAGACCACTTCAATACCTAAGCTCAGAGACAAGATAATTTAAAATGAAGGAGGTAATGAGAGGAAAAAGAAGAGTAAGGAATTGAACAAGAAGAAAACACACAGTAGGAGGAACCAACAGGAAAATTCTGGTAACATGAAAAAACAGAATAGAGTAAACCCTCCCTAAGGGATCATGAGGTAGCTACCACAGAGGACTCCATCTATAAAAGAATTGATGGAAATGACAAAAATGGAATTTAAAATATGGATGGCAAAAATAATAAAGGGAATTGATGAGAATTGATAATCAAAAGGAAATCCAAAATTAGAACCGAAAAATGGATGAAAGATATAAAAAATATAAAAGGATGTGGTGGAGCTTAAGGAATTTAAGGAGTCAATAGGGGAATTTAAAGATGCAGTGAAAGGTACCAATAACAGATTAGACCACGGAGAACAAAGAATCTCAGAGCTAGAGAATAAAGCTCTTGAGCTAACTCAGCCAATTAAGGAGGCAGGAAAAAAATGAGAGAAAGCAGAATATTTACTCAGAGAATTATAGGACTTAATGAAGTATTCAAACGTACAAATTATAGGGATCGCTGAAGGAGAAAAAGAATGTTCCAAAGGAATGGATGTCCTACTGGAGGATACCATGAATGAAAATTTCCCAAGTATCACTAAAGATTCCAAAAGACTCTTGTTAGAGGGATATCAAACCCTGGGTCATCTCAACACAGAGACACATTGTAATGAACCTGTCTAAAGTTAAGACAAAAGAGAAAATTCTGAAAGCAGCCAGGAGTGAGCATCAAGTTACCTATAGGGGTAGATCCACCTGCTGACAGCAGACTTCTCAGCTGAAACTTTCCAAGCCAGACAAGAATGGTCATTTACCTTTAACCTTCTTAAAGAAAACAATTTTCAGCCCTGTATCATGCTAAACTAATTTTCAAGATTGATGGAGAAATCAAATATTTCCATGATATACAAACATTGAAGAAATTTGCCACAATAAGACCAGCTCTATAGGAAATACTTGGACCTATTCTCCACACTGACTATCCCAATGGACTGCCACCAAAGTAAACACCTAGAACCTAAAGGACAAAAATACCTAGCTTCCACAATGACACAAAGAATAAAACTAAGCAATGGATTTCACAAGTAAGATGAATAGAACTCTGCCATACTTATCAATTCTTTTAATAAATGTGAATGGCTTGGATTCCCCACTAAAGAGGCACAGGCTGGCTGACTGGATTAAAAAGCATAAGCCATCTATTTGATATTTCCAGGAAACACATCTAATCATGAAGGACAAAATAACATTCAAAGTGAAGGATTGGAAAACAGTATTTCAGGCAAATGGAAATCAAAAGAAAGGAGGGCTCACAATCTTATTTTCAGATACAAGTGGATCTAAAGCAACTAAAGTTAAGAAAGACAAGGATGGTCACTTCATACTTGTCAAAGGAACAATACCACAAGAGGACATTTCTATTCTAAATACTTATGTATCAAATTTAAATGCTCTCAGATTTATGAAACAGACCCTAATTGGTCTGAACAATATGACAACATGTAATAGCATAATAACTAAGGACTTTAATATGCCTCTGACAAAACTAGACAGATCTTATTAAAAAAACACACACACACAAAGATATAAGGGACTTAAATGTGACCTAGGACGAATGGGCTTAATAGACATATACAGAACTCACCATACCAAAGCTAAGGAATATATGTTTATTTCATCAGCCCATGGATGGAACATATTCCAAAATAGATCATATCCTAGGACACAAATCAAACCTCAACAAAGTTAATAGAATTTAAATTATACCTTGTATCTTCTCAGACCACAAAGCAATAAAGGTGAAACTCAACTGCAACAAAAATTTTTTCTTTTTTTTAACTTTATTCAAATTAATACAATTTTTAGGTTACATTGTTCTTACTTCCAAGGTAAGCTTCCATTTGTAGAGAGCCCCTTACCCAGGGCGTGTGTTATACACCCTCATAATGTGTACATTAGGTGAGATCCCACCTCACACTTCCCTCTTTCTGCCATATGTCTTTCCCCATCCCCTCTCCCACTTCCTTCTAACCCCAAACTGGACTATATTAATGTTTTATTGTTCTTATGAACATGTAATAATTTATATATTGATTTCATATTAGTATGAAATACAATGGATATTTATTTTTCCATTCTTGCAATACTTTACAAAGATGAATGTATTTCAACTTCATCCAGGTAAATGTAAAAGATGTAAAGTCTCCATCTTTTTAATGGCTGAATAGTATTCCATGGTATACATATACCACAGTTTGCTTATCCATTCATGGGTTGATGGGCACTTAGGTTGCTTCCACAACTTGGCAATTATGAATTGAGCCACAATGAACATTCTAGTGCAAATGTCTTTGTGGTAAAATGATTTATGTTCTTTTGGGTAGATACCTAGTAATGAGATTCCAGGGTCAAATGGAAAGTCTACATTTAGATCTTTGAGGATTCTCCATTCTTCCCTCTAAAACAGCTGTATTAGTTTGTAGTCCTACCAGCAGTATAGAAGTGTTCCCTTCTCTCCACATCTAAACCAGCATCTGGTGTTTTGGTACTTCATGATGGGAGCTAATCTTGTTGGAGGTGATATCTTAGAGTGGTTTTGATTTGCATTTTAATGATAATTAAAGATAAGTATTTTTTCATGTGTTTTTTGGCCATTCATCTGTCATCCTCAGAGAAGCTTCCATACAAATCTCTTGCCCACTTATAGAGAGGATTATTTGGACTTTTCTTATTGAGTTTTTGTAGATTCTAGTTACAAGGCCTTTGTCAGATTCATAACATGGAAAAATCTTCTCCTATTCTGAGGGCTGTTGGCTCTGTTTATGGTACTCTTAGCTGTGCAAAACGTTTTAGCTTGATCAAATCCCAGTTATTTATTTTTGGTATTGCTGCAATTTCTGAGGGAGGGGGTGATGGATCTTCCTCATAAAGTTTTTTTCCCAGGCCAATATTTTCTAGTGTTTTCCCCACTCTATCTTCTGGAGTTTTTTCCCATATCTTAAATTTAAATCTTTTATCCAACAAGAATTCATTTTTGTCAATGGTGAGAGGTGTCACATTTGTCAATGTGAGAGGTCCAGTTTCAGTCTTCTGCATGTGGATGACCGGTTCTCCCAGCACCATTTGTTAAATAAGGATTCTTTTTCCCCATTGCATGTTTTTCTTAGGCTTATCAAAGATTAAATGATGATATGTGGCTGGGTTAATCTCTAAAGTCTCTATCCTATTCCATAGATCTATGTCTCTATTTTTGTGCCAGTACCATGCTGTTTTGTTCACTGTAGCTTTGTAATATAACCTTAAGTCTGGCAATGTGATGCTTCCAGACTTGTTTTTATTTCTAAGAACTGTATTTGCTATTCAGGGTCTTTTCTGGTTCCATATAAATTGAAGTACTATTTTTTCAAGACCTTTAAAGTATGACATTGATGCTTTAATGGAGATTGCATTAAATCTATAGATTGCTTTGGGTAGTATGGAAATTTTCAAGATGTTGATTCTTCCCCACCATGAATATGGTATGTTCTTCTATTTGCTGACATATTCTGCTATTTTTTCAAGATCTGTAAAGTATGACATTGGTGTTTCCCAATACAAATTTTCATCCCCTCACAAAGGCAAGGAAATTAAACGACCTTATGCTGAATGAAGAGACAAAGGAGGAAATTATTAAATTCCTCAAACATAACAATAATGAAACTACAAGTTACCAAAACCTATGGGATACTGAAAAAGCAGTCCTAAAAGGGAAATTTATCACATTAGATGCCTACATCTAAAAAACAGAAAGAGACCACATCAGCAACTTAATGAATCATCTTATGAAACAAGGAAGAGCAATCCAATCCCAAACCTAGCAGAAGAAAAGAAATAACCAAAATTAAATCAGAAACAAATGAAATTTAAAACAAAAGAATCATTCAGAAAAGTAATAAAATAAAAAGATAGTTCTTCAAAAAAATAAATAAAAATGATAAACTTTTGGCCAGATTAACTAGAAACAAAAGTAAAATCTCTAATAACCTCAATCAGAAACAAAAAAGGGGAAATAACAGATACCACAGAGATTATCTCTGACTATAAGAAACTCAATGCCCAGAAATTTGACAATGCAGAGGAAATGGACCAATATGTGCAATCCCACCATCTCCCCAGACTGAACTAGAAAGCAATAGATCTCCTGAACAGATCAATATCAAGCACTAAGACTGAAGAAACAATAAAAGCTTCCAACAACAACAACAACAATAACAACAAAGCCCTGGACCAGGTGGCTTCACATCAGAATTCTTTCCAACCTTCAAAGATGAGCTTGTACCTATACTGCAGAACATATTCCAAAACATTAAGAAGGAAGGTACCTTCCCCTAACAAGTTCTATGAAGCAAACATCACCCTGATTCAAAAACTAGGCAAGGACCCAACTAAAAAGGAGAACTAAAGACCAATTACCCTAACAAATATTGACGCAAAAATACCCAACAAAATCTACTTGATACTATTATGACACCAATATAAAAATAACTACACACCCAAATGAAAGAAATACACAAGTATTCTAGAATATAGATTCTAGAGGAGGGAGAGGAAGGGAGAGAGGAGGAGGGAGGGTGATTGGCAGGATGTCACTTAATGTGCACAATGTGGGGGTGTTCAGCATGCCCCTGAGAGAAGGGCTCAACTACAACTTGAACTTTACCTTAGAAACAAAAACAATGTAACCTAAACATTTGTACCTTCACATTAATCTGAAATTAAAAAAAGAATAGACACATACACATACCAAATCCTAAAGCTTACAACATTGTCAGCAGTTTTGTTTGCACCTCATTTGGGGGGACCAAAAGATACCCACACACATATGGAGGCTTGCAAACACCACAACCACCTTCAGGAGCTGGTTTGCTGAGGGCCAGTAAACTAGAGAGTGCTACGGTTGCTTGAGAGTAATCCAGGGAGATTCCCAACAACCATCAGGTTATAGAATAAGGCACAAACTCACTATTTTGGCACAGAAAAAGCCTGAACTAACATTAAATTGAGGGAGATGAATGTGTCCTGTAAGATAATATTATTATGTGCCCTGAAGAACCAACATTTACTGGGAAAAAGGATTACTCAAAGCTGTGCCCTCCACACTAGTGTGACTGCTAGCATGCAGTCTTACCCAAGCTAAGACTCAAAGTCACAGCTTTCTGTATCCACTCAGAACCACTGGCCCAAAGCACACACCTGTTCACAAGAGAAGTGAGGTGGGTCTGTTCCAATGTCATTGACTCCCTGGATCCAGAACTCCCTAATGGCAAAAACTAGGCAAGAGGAACCCAGTTGTGGAGAAAAATACAAGCAAGTAGGGAGAAAGTAAAGATTTAAAATGGAAAAAAGAGAAGAGGAAAAGGTAGGGTTGATATTTTGAAGTAGGAGAAAACAAAAAGAACTCAAGTTTCCTACTGAGAGTACAGGAGGATGGAGTAAAATAGATTTAGGAACCACAATGGGGCATCACTGGAGATTAACAGGAATTTTAGAATAAAAGCATGTGCCCAGCTGAGAACAAACAGCATGAGGAAGAATGGGTATAACCAATAAAGTTGGGAGACTTTCTAACAACTAGAAGCAGAAGTTGGAAGAGTCAGGCTGTTTGTGGCAAATAAAATGGAACTGAATGACAGAATGTCCCTCCCTAATTTCTAACCAAAAAAAAAAAAAACTATAAAATCTAGCAAAGACAAAAACTCACCAGCAGAAACCTAAAGGGCATTCTTCTTTCCATAAACACCAAAAAGTAGCAGCCAAAAAATTTCTTCCCATATCAAATTTGTAAAGATATGGACTGCAGAGTTATCCTCACCTTCCTCTAAGTAAGGGGTAGGAGAAGGGGGGAAAGAATAAAGGGTAGGAAAAGATAGGTGATCCCAGAGAGATAAGTAACCAGAAAGGACTCCCTGGCCTCTATGGTAAAAGCACACACTCCAAAAATCCACTGTGAAATTGGAAGTAGAACCACCTAAAACCATAGAAGTAGGCTAAAATTAACTCACAACCATGTCTTTACTATGCCATGAACATGGATGTATGGGGCTCTTAACGAAAACCCCAAGAGCAAATCTCATTTTTTCCCCAAGATTTCATGTGGCACCAGCTGAGCTGCCCACCCTCAACATCTAACACCCTTATGCTATATAAAAGTAGATTAAATATCTAAGCCCAGCAGGGAATAAAAATTGATTTTTATTCAATAAGGAGAGGACAAAACCCCAGGGACTCAACCACAAAACTCTTAGAAGTGATCAAGGAATACAGCAGCATCTCAGGCTACAAAATTAATATTCACAAATCAGCAGCATTCATATATACCAACAATAGTCAAGTTGAAAAAGTCATGGACTCTATTCCCTTTACAGCAGTGCCAAAGAAAATGAAATATCTGGGAGTGTTCCTAACAAAGGATGTGGAAGATCTCTATAAAGAAAACTATGAAACTCTGAGAAAAGAAATAGCCAAAGATGTCAACCAAAGGAAAAACATACCATGCTCATGGCTGAGAAAAATCGACATTGTTAAAATGTCCATACTACCCAAAGCAATCTACAGATTTAATGCAATCCCCGTTAAAACACCTCTGTCATATTTTAAAGATCTGGAAAAACAAGTATTTCATTTTATATGGAAATGGAAAAAAACCTCAAACAGCAAAGACATTACTCAGAAATAAAAACAAATCAGGTGGCATCACACTACTAGACTTCAGACTATACTATAAATCTATAGTGATCAAAACAGCATGGTATTGGCACAAAAATAGAGAGGTATATGTATAGAACAGAATTGAGAACCAAGAGATGAATCCAGACACTTATCGTCCTTTGATCTTTGATAAGCCTATCAAAAACTTAAATTGGGGGAAAGACTCCCTATTTAACAAATGGTGCTGGGTGAATTGGCTGGCAACTTGTAGAAGACTGAAACTGGACCCACACCTTTAGCCTCTAACAAAAATTGACTCTCACTGGATAAAAGACTTAAACCTAAGACACAAAACCATAAAGATTCTTGGAAAGAGTGCAGGGGAAACACTTGAAGAAACTGGCCGGGAGAAAACTTTATGAGGAGGACCCCCAGGGCAATTGAAGCAACACCAAAACACATTATTGGGATCTGATCAAACTAAAAAACACTGCCAAGAACACAATAAGTAAAGCAAGTAGATAGCCCTCAGAATGAGGGAGGATATTTGCAGGTTACATTTCCGACAAAGGTCTGATAACCAGAATCCACAGAGAACTCAAACTTATTAATAAGAAAAGAACAAGTAATCCCATTTCATTATGGGCAAGAGACCTGAACAGAAGCTTCTCTGAAGAAGACAGGTGCATGGTCTACAGACACATGAAAAAATGCTTGTCATCTTTAATCATCAGAGAAATGCAAATCAAAACCACTTTGAGATATCATCTAACTCCAGTAAGAGTAGCCCACGTAACAAAATCCCAAAACTACAGAGATGTTGGCGTGGATGTGAAGAAAAGGGAACACTTCTCCACTGCTGGTGGGAATGCAAATGAATATGTTCCTTTTGGAAAGAAATTTGGAGAACACTCAGGGATCTAAAAATTGACCTCCCGTTGGATCCTGCAATTTCTCTACTAGGAGTATATCCAAAAGACCAAAAATCACTATGCATAGAAGATATTTGCACCGGATTATTCATTGCAGCTCAATTCGTAATAGCCAAGTCGTGGAAGAAGCCCAAGTGCCCATGGACCCATGAATGGATTACTCAATTGTGGTATATGTATACCACATGCAGCCTTAAAGATGGAGACTTTATCTCTTTTATGTTTACGTGAAGGGACCTGGAACATATTCTCCTGAGTAAAGTATCTCAAGAGTGGAAGAAAAAGTATCCAATGTACTCAGTACTTCTATGAAACCAACTTATATTTACTCACACTTTGTTATGAAAGATAGAACACAACTATAGCTCAGGATGAAGGAGAGAAATGGAATGGGAAGGGAAGGGAGGGAGGAGGTTTGATAGAGGGAGGGTAAAAGGCGGGACCACACCTATGGAGCATATGGCCAGGGTACAAGTCAAATCTGCCAAGTGTAGATGTCTTAACACAATAATCAAGTAAATGAGGCGAAAGCTATGTTGATTGGTTTGATGTAAGCACGTCAGATTGTATTAAAAAAAAATCAACACATTGCACCCCACATATGCATAAATGTATTCATGATCTATGTGTATATGACTTAATTTAAAAAAAAAAAGGAGAGGTGTTGTCCATGGTATAGTAGAGCAAGTAGAAATTTTAGATAGAGCTATCCACATCCACATTGAACAGAAACAGCAGCAAAAAAACCCAGCATGATAACTAAACACTACAACAAAAAAGATTAATGCAAAGCACCAGAGCACAAAAGATTTGCTGTGATGCCTCGTACTCAAAAAAGTGTAAGAATATTGGTTCAAACATTCAGAAACAGATGATTAACATGAAACTAGATGACAAGGTCAACTATAGAGAAAGCCCCTGATTGGGATCCAAAATATCATTATGGAATAAACGAGGAAGAAACAAGAAACAAACCAGTCAGGATTATGAAACTGACAGAAAAAAAGCTTAAGACAATCATGGTTTATAGAAGAAAGAAGAAAGAAGATTAAAGCAAGTAGATAAACAACAGATAAGAACAAATAGAAAGGGCAGCACCTGTGGCTCAGTGGGTAGAGCACCAGTCCCATATACTGAGGATGGTGGGTTTGATCCCGGCCAAACTGCAACAAAAAATAGCCTGGAGTTGTGGCAGGCACCTGTGGTCCCAGCTACTCGGGAGGCTGAAGCAAGAGGATTACCTAAGCCCAGGAGTTGGAGGTTGCTGTGAGCTGTGACAGTACAGCACTCTACCAAGGGTGACAGAATAAGAGTCTGTCTCAAAAAAAAGAACAGATAGAAAAAAGGCCCAGCATAAACACAATTGGCAGCACTGAACTGAAGAAAACGTTTAAAGACAATATTGCTAACTCTGCAGCTCAGAAAAGCACACAGTTTCAAAAAAATTTTTTAGAAAATGATTTACCAAAACATACTTCAAGTATAGTGAATGTGTTTTTCAGCCCAACAGACAAAGCAAGTTACCTAAAGAAGTAAATGCACAGGTTTGCATAAGTGGCAGAGAGGTAGGGAAATCAATCTCGCCTCAGATTTTTATAGACCAACATATGATGCTAGAATTGTATGATATCTTTAAAGTTGCAAGGAAGGCTTGGTGCCTGTGGCTCAAGTGGCTAAGGCGCCAGCCACATACACCTAAGGTGGCTGGTTTGAATCCAGCCCAGGCCGCCAAAACAACAATGATGGCTGCAACCAAAAAATAGCAGGCATTGTAGTGGGCGCCTGTGGTCCCATCTACTTGGGAGGCGGAGGCAGGAGACTCACTTGAGCCCAGGAGTTGGAGGTTGCTGTAAGCTGTGATGCCATGCACTCTACCCAGGTGGATAGCTTGAGGCTCTGTCTCAAAAAATATAAAAATAAAAAAACAAAGTTGCAAGGAAAAGAAGGCATGGTCTAATGCTGTCCTTCAAGTATAAAAGAACTGAGATAATATCAATAACAAATGCACAGAATACATACAGCACCTGAGAGCCATTTGTGAAAGATTTTTAACAATAAAATCCAGCCACCCAAAGATGAACCATATTTTAAACGGAGAGATGACCACTGACTCCATTTTAATATAGAACTATAACAAACCATAGGAATATTTGTGTTGAGACAGAACATAAATGTTAAACGTTGCCATTAAAAATGACACGGGGCCCAGCGCCGTGGATTACACCTGCAGTCCCAGCACTTATGAGAGGCTAAGCTGGATGATTCGCTTGAGCCAGGAGTTCAACTCTAAAGACACAGGACAAGGAGAAACAATTAAGAATGTGTGTAATTTCTACCACTGGCATAGCAACAAGTAGTCAATCAATAGTGTATAGAATTAGGGAAAAGAGTTGTAGAGACTGTTCTAGCTTCCTGATGATTTCCTTTTTTTCTTTAGAGCTAGAGAAAACTTAATACTTCTGATACTAAAACATCCCTCAGCTTTTCTAATTCAGTTTCACTTTAGGAGTTTTTTTGTTTTGCTAAGATAATGAAAATTATATTCAAATATTTAACAAGTAGTTCCTGTAGTGTGGTTTTTGTTTTTTATCAAATTGCTTGTCTTACACATGTATTTACATAGGATGGCTGCCAAGATGGACATGATTTAATGTTAAAAATGGTCATTTCTAGCTGGGTAATAGGGGTTTTTATTATCTTGCTGGTGTGTTTTACTGCTTAGCTTGAATTCTTTATGATGAATACTTATCATTTTTGTAAACCAAGTCAATAATTAATCTTTTAAAAGTCTTTGGAATAAACCAAATGTTTAAAAAGACATATATAGAAGGAAATTTCTCAGTAAATAAGTAATTTTCAAAACAAGTTCTTCCTGAACTTGGGAAATGGAACAGTTGTAGCAGGTAATAAAGTAAAAGCCAGAATACTATATGTCAAGATCACTCCTTTTTTTTTTTTTTTTTTTTTGGCGACAGAGTTTCACTATGTCGTCCTCGGTAGAGTGCTGTGGCATCACAGCTCACAGCAACCTCAAACTCTTGGGCTTAAGTGATTCTCTTGCCTCAGTCTCTCAAGTAACTTGGGACTACAGGTGCCCACCACAATGCTGGCTATTTTTTGGTTGTAGTTGTCATTGTTTGGCAGGCCAGGACTGGGGTCAAACCCACCAGCTCCGGTGTATGTGGCTGGCACCCTAGTGGCTGAGCTACAGGCACCATGCCCACTCTTTTACTTTAATAAACAAAGTAAATGAAACAAACTTTTAAAATTTTTCTTGCAACAAACTGGACTAGGAAGGTATTAAAAACACAGTACGTTTATTTAAACTGTTACTTTTCACAGCACTGAATCTTATCACAGGTCAATATCTTCATTCTACTACTTTACTGGGTACATTCATCAGCAGTACATAAAACTTCATATAAAATCAAGTAAGAATTAAAGGTATAGCTAAGAACAGAGTCATGATCTGTGTGAGAGGATTCATCATTATGCACCCTAGTTCCTAATGTGGTCATTTTTTTCTGTTTCATGGGCCTCTCAACCTGAGACTCCTTTTCATTTTAGAGAGAATAAAGCCGCTCCTCCAAGCTCTCCCACCGCACGCCCGGACTCTGCATCATCGGTTGGCGTTGACCCAGTGGTACCTGTCCACCCGGCCCACAGCAGGCCTGTGACACTTAGGCTGCTTGTGCACAGCTTGAAAAGTACTTCCCAGGAGGCCCACATGGCCATCCGCCACATTCTTTTTGTGGGAAATTTGGAACCAAGACTGAAAGGGATGTTTCAAGTTTTCAACCTGGAAAAAATAAAAAATAAAGTATGAAGATTTCTAAGAAGCTAAAAACTAACTTAGGAACCATAACTCAGAAGTTCAGTCTTTCAAAAAACACAAGGAGTACAAATGGATAGATAACCACCTTTGGGAAATTCACTAGCACTTGGTGGAGGATTAGGGGTAAAAAAACAAGTCACGGCTTGGCGCCTGTGGCTCAAGTGGCTAAGGCACCAGCCACATACACCTAAGGTGGCAGGTTTGAATCCAGCCTGGACCCGCCAAACAACAGTGATGGCTGCAACCAAAAAATAGCCAGGCGTTGTGGCGGGTGCCTGTGGTTCCAGCTACTTGGGAGGCGGAGGCAGGATACTCGCTTGAGCCCAGGAGTTAGAGGTTGCTGTGGGCTGTGAAGCCACAGCACTCTACCCAGGGAGACAGCTTGAGGCTCTGTCTCAAAAAAAAAAAAAATTTTTAATTTTAAAATTTAATTTTAACAAAATTAATTCTTTAAGCCAACTAAAAATTTTAAGAATGCATTTATTCAAATTTGTGTATAATATTCTTGGGTCCTTCTCCCTTCTATCCTCATCCACACTCCTACCATCCCAATCCAAAGCTGAGGCCTACACCTAGAAATGTCCATGTCAAGCAGTTGACTGATAACAGGTGTTTAATGAACCACATGAAAGCCCTTGCTGTAAAAGATGGAGCTGATTATAGATCTGGTTTACAGATGGAAGACAACCTTTCTAAGTACAGCAATAGAATTAAGAGCAAATACAGTAAGTTTTCATTTAACCTGGTCAATAGTATCTTGAAAACTAACTTTAAGTGAAATGGAGGACAGCAGATCCTCAAATGACCCTGTTTCATTACAATATTGAGAAAAAACATTTTCATTATACATTTTTATTTGAAATTGCTGTTTCCAAGTCTTCCAATACAATAAGTCTTCAGTGAATAGAAATTGCTGTTTCTATTCATGACACTGAAGACTTACTGTATTTCTCTATACAGTTTTGAACTGTTATACGTATAGAACTATATACAAGCCAGACACACATAGTTTATAAAACTAGAGCAATGGTTCTCAACCTTCCTAATGCTGCAACCCACAGGTTAAGAACCGCTGAATTAGACGGAAAATATTTACCAGTATTACAACAAAGGATTAAAATAGTGACCCAAGGGGAGACTAAAATTATACATTAGGATGTTAAGTAATGAATGAGTGAAGAAGAGGAAAATCTGTAAGGCAGTGAGTGCTAAAATATTTGGACACTTCATGATTGAAGCATCTAACTTCAATAATACTATTTTAGATATGTATCACTTTTATTAAATTCTGGCTTTTAAGTGAAAATAGCCAGAATGGTAAAGTGGGCACTTTTACATACAGCTAATGAGACAACAGAAAAATATAACTTTCTATATGTATTCTGGGCATATATTTAAAACCAGTGAAATATCCACACTCAATAATCCAATAGTCATTCCATGTCTGAGAATCAAATCTCAAGAAATAACTTAAAATTCAGACATCCCTGTACAAGTTATCAACTTTGTACAAATGACAATGAGGGAACAATCTAGAATGTCTGCCAATAATAAAACTACAAAGGAAGCAAATGAATATTCAAATGCTAAGAATTTAATTGCTTTAACCTCTAATATATAAGTGATTAAGAAAACATACAAACAAGTATACATATACAAAATAATAACAGATTCTCCCCACATCAGTGTTATTCTAACTATGTGTCACAATTTAGGTGCTTGAAATCAATTAAATTTAATTAGAAGTGTTGATAGCACTGCTCCTAGTAAGGAAAAGTATTATTCTGTGAAACTTTTTATATAAATATGCACATCTTTCAAGAGTTGTCGTTTTAAAAAGATGTTTTAAAACTGCTGTAAAGGCAGGATTGACCTTTGAACTTTCCTAAATATTCCCAGTTTTCTATAAATGCCATATTATTTTTGATTGACCAAAAGAAAAGTCCACTAATCATAATATTTAACTGTCAATAAATCTAAGTGGAAAGAACCTTGTGTGTGTTCAAATACTGTACTGTATTTAAAAAAAACCAAACAACAGGACCACAGAAGATTGTATAGATCCTAAGAACTCAGGCAACTATAAGGAAAACACGGGGCATGTGTAGGTATGAGATAGACAAAGCTTTGCCAGAATACTGAGATTGTGGGGTTGTTTTCCTTTATGGTTTTATTCCTTCCATGTTTTGTGTGTTTTTTTTACAGTGAGCACATTCTTTTTAAATTAGAGAGCAGTGTAGGGAAGAGCTGGAACACACCTGATAAATGCTCTTCGGATTGCTGACTTTAGGAATGATGCGAAGTTCCTTGTTACAACTTTCTTCATCAGAGGACGTGGCAGAGGAGTAGTCTAATGAGGCTCTATTAACAGCGTAACTGATTTGCCGATACAGTTCCCATTCCTCGCATCTGCCTCTAAAAGAAGCAATTGTAAATGGATGGTTCTTCTCACCATACCTAAGTAGGAAAAGAAATGGAAGTGTTTGCTAAAGATTCGACTTCATCCAAGTTTTATCTCTCATCTTTTCTGGAGACAATACACTAACTTGCAAAACATTTTAAAAGAGACAGGCCTAAAACAAAATTGGAAGACATTATGACCTTCAGCTACTACACTGTTAGGATGAGCTAGAAAGAGCCATTTTGGTTAATAGCTCAGAAAAAATGATTAGTTTCTTTTGATTCAACTAGTGGTCTGAATCACCCCATGGTTGGTATCTAACCTCCCTTGCTGATACTGCCTATAATGCTTAAAGCTACAAGTCTACCGTTTGCAATGGGGGCACTGATTAAAGGCACATTTCAAATATTCTGCAAGGTCTTTGGCTCTACACCTAATGAAAGTCTGTTATCTAACAGAAGTTTGCATCTAAAATCTCAACCAAGAGCATCCTTTCTGTTAACCAAGGCTTTGGGGCATCATCATCGTTCACGAAGGTGTATAGAGCTGACTAAGGAACCTGAGACTCCCAGGGGCCATGGAGCACACCCACCACGAGATTACTCACCTACAGCACACTTCAAAGGGATCTATCCATATGGTCATCTCCTTTGGAAGGCCCAGTTGAGAAAAATCCACATTACTCTCGGCACAAGCCTTTTCTAGAATGGGATCTTTATTCTGATTGTTGTTTATCCTGATACACCTTTAAAAAAAAAAAAAAAGGAAAAGGAGATGAAGCCATGACACCAGGACTCAGCCGGAGAATCACACTGGGCGTACTGCTCTGATAGGCACAGTCCCCACGCCACCCCCACGTGCCCCTAACCTGCCTCCATCCACTCCTGCAAGCAAGAGTAAGACGTAATCAACTTTTGATACAGTGACTCAGAATGTGGGTTGCATCCTTAAGTCATATAATTAGTTCACCAGATAGTCACAGCTCATCTTTCACAGCAGACACAGGTTACAAACTGTTTAGTCCACCCCCCATAAGGGGGTTTGCTCTATTGCTCTCAGCTACACTGTCATCTACAACATCTCATTTCAAGTCCACGTTCAAACAAATGAATAAAAAACTCCCTAGGGGATGCTCACTGCTTGCTTGCCTCCCTTTCCCATACCACTCCCTAACTCTCACCGGAAGCCTTGCCCTTTAGAAGGGCAATCAGAGTGCCAGTGACTTCTATATGTCTCAAACAATATTGTCATCAGCTTTTCTGCAAAGTCTTCTATTTGCTGTTTATTCAATTTATCATGTTTTTTCACCAATCTTGTGACAAAGAAAACTGCTGTTGCAATTTCATCTCTCATGATGCAAGAAAAATCTATAAGGAGACCTATAAGGAAACCATCGAAGGGAAGCAAGAATAAATTAAGTAGAAATTAGGGTTCAACTTATTATCAATATGTATATGATTGCCAAGGGGAAATTTTATATACCTTAAACTTAAGACAATTTTCTAGAAAGAAATCCTTAGTTTACTATTTGTAAACACAACACGATCAATAAAACAGCCATGAACACCAATTCCTCAATTAGCTCATTTTTAAAGGGTTTCCAACAAAAACAATATTTTTAAAACTTTAAAACACATAAGAAGAAAAATGAAACATCATCATGCAACTTAAGTAAAAAAAGATCCTGACGTGGGACAGTAAATTACACCAAGCACCACTTTTTAAAACATTATTTACAAAGAGCAAAACATTTCAGAAGTAATTCTAAACAGTGGCTCACAAGTTGCACACTTGAAGATTAATCAAGTATATATTATACTTACCAACAAAAGCTGTTTATCCCCCACAAAAAGTGGACCAGAGTTAGAAGATCAACTTTATGCTTCCAACTCTTGGCCACACCTGTTTGTGAGGGTAGGCTGAAGTTTATATATGCCTGGGCCCTAAAGGCTGGTCAGGGCCAGGTTGGCAGGGGGCAGGGGGGGCGTGTTTCACCTGACACAGGTGCCATCTGTTAGGATAACCACAGAGCTTTTTCCAGATCTCCATCAGATTGCTCCTTGGCATAAGTAGAGTAGGCTCATTAAAGTGTTTAAAAATTTTCAAACTGGATTTTGTGTATTTTGGTATTAAAATCTTATCTTCATGACATAGAGTAAAAATCAAGCCTTCTTTGATAGCCTAATATTCTACATGCCAAGAATTCCACCTCTAATTCTGAAAGGCATATTAAGGAATTTTGTCTTGAATATTTTACAAAACCTAAGACACCTTTTTTGAAGAGCCATCAGCTTGTCATCAGCTTTTCTGCAAAGTCTTCACTTTTTTTTTTTTACCGAAATGTTTATTTGTAGAACAAAGGAAAAAGATTGGTGTCTCACTAGTTTTGCTAGTTCTCAAAGGGTAGATCAGTAACCGCCTACCTGGTTTGAACTGACTGGGTTGCCTGTTTGAAAAGCAGATTCTTAGACCCTATCCTGGATCTGCCAGAGAAACTGTTGTAAAGGTAAGGCCTGGGAATCAGTATTTAACAAATTCCTCCCAGGTGATGCTTATACCCACTAACAGGTGAGAACCACGCTGTTACCATCCAGGTTAATGGTATTCATTTTCTTCAATGCCAAAGAATTTGCTCTCATACAAGGAAGAATATTACCCTTCTTAGATGTTCCAGATACTAGTCAGTCTCCTTTCTACGTGGAGCCAAATCCACCTCTGATTTTTTTTTTTTTTTGAGACATATTCTAACTCAGTTGCCCTGAGTAGAATGTAGGGGCCACGTAGCTCACAGCAACCTCAAACTCCAGGGCTTGAGCCATCTCCTGCTTCAGCCTCCCAAGTGGCTGGGCCTACAGGTGTGCACCACTGCATCAGGCTGGCCTTGAACTCTAGAGGTTAAGTAGTCAGCCCGCCTTGGCCTCCCAGAGTGGTAGGATAACAAGCACGTGCCCCTGCGCCCAGCCCCTCCTTCTGATTTTCTATATATGCAGCCTAGTTTTTCCCTCTGGAACAACAGAGATTACATCTAATCTTCGACCAAATGATGATGTTTCAAATATAGCCATTCAGCCTCCCCCGGTCATCTCTTTATGGAGCCTAAACATTCTCAGCTTTTTAACAGTTCTTCCTATAAACACATTACTCAGCTCACCTGCTGGCTGCTCACATCCAGATGAGTTCCAGGTATGTGAGTGATCCTAAAAAGTGTGGGGCTCTGGGCAGCGCCTGTGGCTCAGTGGGTAGGGCACCGGCCCCAGGTACAGAGGGTGGCGGGTTCAAACCCAGCCCTGGCCAAATTACAACAAAAAAATAGCCAGGCATTGTGGCTGGTGCCTGTAGTCCCAGCTTCTGGGGAGGCTGAGGCAAGAGAATCACCTAAGCCCAGGAGTTAGAGGTTGCTGTGAGCTGTGTGATGCCACAGCACTCTACCAAAGGCAATAAAGACTCTGTCTCTACAAAAAAAAGTATAAAAAAGTAAAAAGTGTAGGGCTCAGACTTGCACCCACTACCCCAGGACTGCCCCACTCACAAAGAACAGTGTGGGACCATGGCCTCCCTTGCCACCTCAGCCTCAGATAGCATTCACCTTGCCTACAGGGGCATCATACCACTTGTCACAGTGAACTCTTTTTCACTAATGTTATCATTTTGTCACATCTTTCTCTCCCTGAGTAGCATAATGTTTAAGAATATAGGCCTGGGCCAGGCACGGTGGCTCATGCCTGCAATCCTAACACTCTGGGAGGGTGAGGTGGGTGGATAGCTTGAGCTCATGAGTTCAAGACCAGTTTGAGCAAAAGTGAGACCCTGTCTCTACTAAAAATAGAAAAACTGAGGCAAGAGGATTGCTTGAGCCCAAGAGTTGGAGGTTGCTATGAGCTATGATGCCACAGCACTCTACCCAGGGCTACAGCTTAAGACTCTGACTCAAAAAAAAAAAAAAAATGGGCCTTGGAGTCAGACAGACCTGGGAGTGAATTGCCACTCACTATGCTTAACCTTGGGCAAATTAATTTCCTGATTGTTAAATGGGAGGGACAATAGTGACCTCAGAGGGTTGTTGTCAAGATTACTTAACAAACGTGATCATTTTACCTTCATATGCCTTTCAAAACATGTACATATAACCTCATAAAATAAAAGAGCTAAAAATAATAAAGTGGGGGATGAGGAATGGGTGGAAATGTAGGGGAAAAAATGGTGACAATAGATAAAGTACTAAAGCACTTGGTGTTGAACCTACAGGGTGGCCAGTACAGCAGAGTAGTTAAGAAATCAGCTATACAATCAACATTGTGGGATCAAATCCCAGTCCTCTAGCTTACTAGAAATTTAGAGAAGTTTCTCAACCTCTCTACTCTTTGAGATCTGCATCTATTAAAAAGGGGGTAAGAAATGTACTACTGGCCAGGCTTATACCTGTAATCCTAGAACTCTGGGAGGCCTAAGCGCAGGAGGTCAAGACCATCCGGAGGAACAGCAAAATCTCATCTCTGCTAAAAATAGAAAAACTAACCAGGGGTCATGGTGGCTGCCCATAGTCCCAGCTACTTGGGAGGCTGAGGCCAGGGGATCACTTGAGGCCAAGAATTTGCGGTTGCTATGAGCTATGATGGCCTGGCACTCTACCTGGGGCAGTGGACTGAGACTCTATCTCAAAAGAAAAAAAAAATAGAGAAAAAGAAACGGACCTACGAATGCTCTGGAGTTGGACTGCCGCCTTCGGATGCCACCTCAATTTGTGTGGCCTAGCAAGTTATTTAATTCTCTGTGCCTTAATTTCCTCATTTTTTATAAAAGAGATAGTCTACCAGTGCCCACTTTTTATGAGAAGTGTAAAATGCCCAGAACAGCACCTGATACTCAGTAAGTGCTCCATAAGTAGATTAGGGTAATGCAAATGTTAACTTCAATGTCGTTGTTACTACTAGTAGCAGACTACCGCTATTGTCTCCTGGGGTTCTTGTCTAGATTAAATCATAAAATTATACAAAACAGTTAACACAGTGCCTGGAATGAAGTGCTCAAAAACTGGTGGCCTTTCTTATTAAGAAGCATAAGTAAATGATTTTATTTTTATCATTTTATTATAAATCCTGTCTAATGCTGTGTAGATTAAGGAGAGTATAAAACTACATACTGCAGCTAGAGTATAAAGCTACATACTGATTCATTAGTTCATTGCTGCAGAGAGGGGATGGATATTCCAATTACCTTGATTTGATCATTATCCATCGTATACAGGTAACAATAACATACATACCCCTAGAATATGTAAACTATTAACATTTTTAAAGGACACTTGAAATGGATGGCTGAGCATCTCAACATCTAAGAATGATACTATTTGAGATTGAATTATGGTTGGTTCACTTCAATTCAGTAAATATTTAAATGTCTATTATATATCCAGAACAAATAAATCAAAAACTTTCATTATTTTCCATGTCCCCAGTATCTTAATGATCTCAGCTGTCCATGATGCATTTCTCTTTCCTTTCACTCAATGGTAGGGATTCCCAAACTGCTGCAATTTGGAATAATCTGAAGACCTTCTAAAAATACGGATGCCTGCCTCCTACCTCTAAACCCAGCCCTTCTGACAACCTGGAAATCAGGATTTTACAAAACTCCCCAAGTGATGCTAATGGGCAGCAAAACTAGAAATCAGTAAGACAGGTATTTGCTACCAATCAAGATTTTAAATTTATTTCACACTTTGGATTGCTTAATAATGCCTTAAGTTTACCAGAGCAGATTATGACAAATTTACATAATTCATTCTCATTTTTCTAGCCATTCACTGGTATAACTTTTGCAAAGATTATTTTTCAAACTTATGTTAAAAGGGACAAAAGTGAAAATCTGGACAATTCCATGCATATTGCTGAAATAAAATTTGCTTCTGAACTAAAGGCAGCACGTGCATTAGTAAATACATAAACTTTTCCCTTTTAAATGGTTTGTGTTTGCATTTACAATATTAAAGTGGTGCTATGTTTAATAATTCTTTCTTTACTTCAATTTCCGGGATGACATGCCATTCTGTTGCACTTTGAGTTGGTGAAGCACATTAGCTGATGAGGTTTTGAACCCTCTCCTAGCATTATTTTCTGCAACAGGCCCAGGCAGGCCCTGGAAGTTATGAATAGAACAGTAGAATAACAGTGTACTTAGATTTCAGGAAAGAACAGTCAAATAGAAACTAAATATCATGCAAGATTTCCTTCGGTTACCTGTGTATAACGACTTCAACACCTTATTTAAATCACCGCCTTTATGATAATTACACCCTCTGTTTTAATTAACATTCACTCAGAGACTATTTACTGCCCACCTATTACACAGACACTGGGTGTCGTGGGTGAGGGTGGAGTAAAAAGAAAAACAAAATGTAACTTTCCTTTTTAAAGGCTTATAATCTAGAGGAGGAAATTAAATGTGCACACAAGTGGCTACTTGGATGCAGAGTTTGACACAGGGGATGCTCAAAATTAACTCCAAGTTTTAAGCACCTGTAACCAAGAGGTTAACGTTATCATTAAGAGAATTAAGGAGTTCAGTGGAAAAGCCAGTGTGAAATGAGTGGTGATTAATTCGAATTGAGGTGCACTGAGTTTTCAATGGCATTGAACACCCAAGTGGTCATGTCCACTGAAAGGGTGTTGGAATCCAGCAGAAGGTCCGACCTGAGCTAGCCTAAGCCAACCTCAGATTTAAGCAGAAGTGAAAATGCTGAAACTTGAAGGACGTAAACAACTCTCCCAGCAGTCTTGCATGATGTCCAAAATTTCGATAGAAGACATTTATTCCTTTGCTTACAACACTGTCCTTCAAAGATTTCTTTTATTCACAGTGGAACAACAGGACGGTGTTCTGCTTGGGTGAAGGGATTAAGCCTGGGTGAGGCCATCTAGAATGAGGGAGAACAGCCTAGATACAGTTTACCTTCTTATTACACCTCCAACAGAGAATCAAATGCTATAAAAACACAACAATGATTGAGATGACTCTCTCTGTGCAAGTAACAGTTTCTACAACTGCATTATGTCATTGAGAATGAGGGAATTCAGCTGGACCACTAAGGTAGGCATCACGCCCCCAAAGCTCATCAATAAAGGTAAACCTTGAAAATCTGGTTTACATTTGCCTTCTTGGTTTCAAACTTCACCTATACAACTAAAATACTTGTGCTCATAGAAGTTTAGAAACAGCCAAAGGAATTTTAAAGCCTCATCTCAATTGAATATTCAATTCGCCAAGACTTGAGATGTAATACTCGATCTTACAATGGGCCCTATTTGGTTTCTTTAGTTTCCCTTCCTTGAACTACAAGTTACTTCCCTGGGTTCCTTCACTTATTTCATTTGCAAATGAATGTCTTTGCTAATGAGGTGAAACATACTGTTTTAGCAAAATGCCACTTCTAAAAGAAAGTGTATTTTTTTGGTAACAGCAAGAAAGTAGCACCGTTTTATAAAAGAATGAACTGATGCTACCATTAGTAAACTCAATCCCATTATGGTCAAATCACATATATAAAGAAAGTTATATTCATTGCTGAAACAAAATTGCATCTCCCAAAATGTTACCTAATAAAAGTCTACAGCTATGCAGTGTTGATTTGAACCCCAAAAGAAATACGTTTAACGTGGCCTAATCTGAGTGAAACTTGTTTACTGATAAACTACATGAATCTTAAATGATGCTCTATGAAGCGTCTTTTTTGCAAAGTTACTATGCGAGTGTTTTTGCTACAAGCCTTTGTCCTGCATTGGCTTTTCCACTGAGCATTGTTGAGCATTCACAATGGAAGGGGCATTCTGTGAGACAGTGCAAAAATATTATATACATCTACCCAATGTTTCAAGTTAGAAACCAAGATAATGCATGAAAAATAATTCAGAATCTAAGATGTTTCTTTGCATAGCACACTCTACCAGTGATTTTCAACCAGTGTGCTGCAAAAATCATTAATTCAATTATTTTCAAAATTGAGTTCAAAGCACAGTAAGTACATTCTTCTTTTTACTTTTTTTTTTTTATTAACCCAATTTAAGTGTGTGAAGTTTAACTATAGGTTCAAGTGTACCATGAGATAAAAAAAGGTTGGAAAATACTACTTTATACAGTGGTGGTGGCTAAAACCCGTAATCCCAGCTCTCCGGGAGCCCTAGGCGGGCAGATTGCTTGAGCTCTGGGAGTTGGAGAGCAGCCTGAACAAGAGAGAAACTCTGTCTAAAAAAATAGCCAGCCTGGCGTTGTGGTGGGTGCCTGTAGTCCCAGCTACTTGGCAGGCTGAGATAAGGGGATGACTTGAGCCCAAGAGTTTGAGGTTGCTGTGAGCTTAGAAGCCGGGCCACTCAAGCCCAGGGCAACTGAGAGAGGCTCTGTCTCAAAAAAACAAAGCAAAACAAAACTGCTCTATACTATTATAATAAAATGTTGAATTCAACGTATAATAGAGCATAAGAAAATATTCTCTCTTACTAATGACAGATACTAATGGTAGATGACTATGTTAAGCGCAAAAGAGACTAGAGATGAGAAAGGATCAAGTTAGACTAAGGCCCCAGGGAAGATTTTACCCAGGAAGTAAGACTGCTTGAGATTTCAACAAATTATAGATGAGCTGAGGAGGGGGAGGACAAGATGAACTTTAGGAAAGCCTTGGAATACATTCCATGGATGTAGAGGAAATAAAGATAAGTGAGAATCATAATTTTTTAAAACTAAATATAATTCCCCATAGAGGGGATGGGGGGGAGGAAGGTTTACATTCCAAATGAAGTTGGTAGAAATAAAAACAAGAATAAATGGAGACAGCATGATGCTTACAAGACTGGCATCAATTATTTTCATTCGTGTAAATGAAATAACAGACTAATCAGTCCATTTTCTCCTTTGGCTTCACAGAACATATTCTTGAGCTCTTAAAGAGAATAAACTTTCTTCAACTGACCATCCAAACCAGGGGTCCTCAAACTTTTTAAACAGGGGGCCAGTTCACTGTCCCTCAGACCATTGAAGGGCCAGACTACGGGCCTTGGGACAAGTCAGCTGCGGCAAAAACACCAGGCAGGCCAGATAAATGTCCTCGGCGGGCCGCATGTGCCCACGGACTGTAGTTTGAGGACGCCTGATCCAAACTATTAGCAGCGTGTACTGAAACCTTTAAATTACTGTGAACCTTTAAAATCTACCTGCAGTTTTCTACCTGCAGTTTTCTTGAGTAGTGAGAGAAGCTGATCCCCGGTGGGCAGAGGCCAGGAAAGTGAATCTGTTTAGTTACAGCCTGGAGAAGGACATTGGTCCTTCACTGACTCAATAAATAAAGAACATTCTTATGGAACCAATCCCGTCATATGCTGCCCTGCGGCTGACTCTACCGACCAGACCTTCTGATGTTGGGGTGCTGATGCAGCAGTTTCTCTTGAGTTTATCTGTATAAAGGACCCTGTTTAAGACAGTGAGTGAGAGGCCTCTCTTCTGCTGCTGCTGCTGCTGCTGGTGGGCTAACCCTTCTCAAAATATATTTCTTCCTGCCAGCCCCTGTAAAGGAGAGGGGTCTTCTCAGATTTGGTCCAGAGTCTTCTGTTTTCCTCATTCTGTTTTCAATTCAAGAGTAATACACTGCTGCCAGCCAGGCACCCATTCTGGCACCCTGGCTGAATCCCAGCAGGTGCTGGCAAGTCAAGCAAGAATAAGCTCATGTAACAGCCTTGGAGAAGCCGTTTGTCCCCGTGACCTCAACTTCACAGCTTCACAAACTGCTGCCTCTTCTCAGTTCTGGTCTCTTCCCAGAGTTCCACTCCACATACCTAACTCCACCACAATGTTCTTCCATTTCCCAAAACGAAACTAAATGAGCCTCAAAATCATACTTATCCTCTGATTGCATGTGCCCCCTCAACACTTGAACTTGTCATGGAAATCTGGAAGTTGATCTTGTCTCTCTCTTCGCTCCAACCAGTCACCAAGTGCTATAAAGTCTATCTCGTTCATCCCATCTTTGTCCTTTACAAGGTCTATCTCGTTCATCCCATCTTTTCTACGTCACTTCATGTCCAGACTCAGTAAAATAATCTCCTAAATAGACTTTCAGTCTCCTCTGTCTCTCTCTCTCTTCTAATCGATGCTACTTAATTAATCTGCACAAAACAGCACAGGGTACACTGCTCGGGCCCCTGCATCAGAATGAGACGAGCCCTCCCTGGGCTAACCTTTACAGTCCACCAGTTCACCCCCGCTTACCTGCTTCTCTAATCTTATTTCTTCAATGGGGACACATTCCTTGCTCTTCCAGCTGGCCACGTATATCACAGTCTTCATGAATTTGTTTATGTTCCTCCTTCACAAATTACTCCTGCTCCCTGAAACATCCCCTCTTTGTCTATGTGGTACTTCTCCTTCTAGACTCAGCTTGATTCCATCTTTGCCACATAGCCTTTTCTCTGTTTCCAAACTTGGATGATTTTCCTCTTCTTTTTTCTAAATCTTGGCAATGATAAAGCCTACATTAGTCACCAGGATCCCTAAAGATAGCCATCTTGATATTAATATATTATAATGATATATAATGGAAATAGAATATATAATGTAAACATGTGTCTTAATGTATTAATAATATTAATTATTGTATTCATATTAACTTATACACAGTAGAACCTACATAGTTGACCACTACACTGCATTGACCACCTCCTTAGATTGACCTAATTTTCATAGACCAGACATGCACCACATGTAGGTATCAGCATAGTAAGCCTAGTTCCTTATGTTGACTACCTCTGTATGTTGATCAATTTGGGTGGTCAACTTACAGTGGTTCTCCTGTATTTGTATTATATATTGTATTTATTGTACTCTATAATATATATACAGAATATATATTGTTTGTATTATATATTGTAATTAACATAACTATAGTAATTAATTAATTAGCTATACAAATTGTCTATCTCACCATATAAATCTCTAGAGATTCTGTTCTCTTAAGTTGGAAAACATGCAGTGTGTTTGCTCCTACTGTTGAGGCCATAACTAAGAGCTCCAGCAATTTTAATTATAGAAGCCTATTTTGTTAGATTATTTGTGAGTTACTTAAAAGATAGATTAATGTAACATTTCTCTATGTAAAGCAACTGGCATTGATCAATCAATAAATATAAACACTCCTATCTCATGAGAGTATAATGAAATGCAACCAGAAATACAGAATTATAAAACCTGCTGGCAGTTCATTGTAGCTCAAAAGAAAATCTCCTCAAATAAATAGATTCATTGATTTTTTTTTTTTTTAGTACTTCAAAGGCACTAAATTGACTTCAGTTTAGTCTTGGTTCAACATATAAACTAATCCCAGAGTATACTATCACGAATGTTAATATGATAACCTGACATTTATTGCTCTATGTAAAAACCAAAATATGGTTTTCTATTTCCTAAGAGAAAATACACATTTAACAAGCAGGTTTAAAAAGAAGCTGTTAAATTCAGTAATTTCTAATCAGTCTGATTCTTCACTTTTTCCCTTGGAGAAAAAGAGAGGAAGAAGAGAGGAAATGTCCGGATGGTGTGTTTGTACCTGGGGAAGGGAAGTATTTTGTCTCCTCCTTTTGTAATTCCCAATTCCCATCACTCTAATTTTCCATGATTTGCAAATTAAGCCAATATAAGTTTGCCAAAGCTAAAGTAGAAGGCATTTGGTTTTCTATATTCTTCTTGGGGTCTTCCTGATCACCAACCTCACCTCCTCTCCTCAGAGTTCCTTCCCATCTCCCTAATCACCAAAACTCCAGACATTAAAACAATAAACAATCCCCCTGAAAGGTACCTTCCTGGTGCTATCTAAAACAAATGCAATCTTCTGTTTGGGCATTTAGAACACCACAAGCATTCTTACTTAGATTAAATCATGGGTCTCCCTGGTCTCCAGGCATGCCTAGACATGAACCATAAAGAGAATGAGATCCTTGGGGTTTCTCTAGTAACTGCAAGCCAGATCAACAGCAACCTTAAGAACAGCATTTTTTTTTTCCCAAATAGAAGTAGGCCACACACATTTTTTTGTCCAGAGTTAACTTTTTCTGTTGAGATTTAACTTTTTTTGTTGTGCTACATACGAAAATAAACCGCATTTTAAGAAAATTATTTCAGTAGGCGCTGCATCTTCGTGACTTTTATGTTTGAGTTTTCCTGACTTTTCATTACCTTGGAAGAAAGTTTTTGAAAACTAATTTTCAAGGCATCTGATGCAACGTGGATGGCAGCAATCCAGCTGAGGTAAGAACTTTGAGATGCAAATAATAATCATAAAAGATCAATTGGGAAGAAGAACTAAATATTGTATTAGCTAAGAACAACTAACAATCTGAAAGAACAAAATTGTTTTTATGTACTAACCAAAATTTATAAGTCTGCATATTGTTAATGGTATGGGGGCTACTTCACTCCTGGTTTTATTTACACATGCACATTTAAATACCTGTGAATGATTTACGTAACAGTGTTATCTGTGCTTTTCCCAAAGCTACACTGAATACAAGATACAGTTAGCTGTAAATGACCCAGCTTTTATAATTTGATTTTATAAGTTAATTTTTACAATTAAAACTTTTGCACTGGGCATTTGATACTTCACTGTGGTTTTCTTCTCTCCACTTTGGTATTTTCAGAACAAAATATGCACTTGGCAAAAAGAAAAAAAAAGTGCTATTTTTCATATGGAAAGATAGCACTATAACGTAAACCTCCTTGGGCAGTTCTTTGGGTGTTTTAAGAGCCAGAGTTTGGAATTTGTGTTTAATGATCCAGATTATCTGCCCCTATTTGTGTTACCAGTGGCATCTATACGACCACTTGGTGGTTTTAGAGAACCCATCTTTGGCAGGAAAGTTTCCTTTCATGGAAAATTATTTAGAACTAAGCCTTCCTGGTCAATGATGAGTGCTCCCCACTGGGTCCGTCAAGACCATATTTTACTCGGACTTCCAGATGAGTTGCATAATGGGAGGATAAGGAGAATGTTCCTATCCTCTCCTGTTTCATTCATAAAGGAAAAGGAGTATGGGAAAGAATGCTTAGTGGAGAGTCCCAGCAACCCTCAGTAACTGTTCCCTTTGCCCAACCTACCCGCAATGCACACGAACACATCTACATCATCAGACTGGAACCGTGACAATGGAAAAATGTAACTGTCACAAGTCACTGTTTTTCTGGCTTCCACAGGCCTCCCTCACCCTGAATATCCAAATTTACTCCTGCCTGCACGATCTACTCCAGCCTGACTCCCATGAACCTTCCTGGGCCTACTTGTTACAGCTCTCATTGATAGCCCCCCTTCTCTCGGTAGAGTCTACTAAGTTTAGTAATTTATGATACTCCGTCTTGAACGGTAAACATCATGGGTTTACTTCGTGTAACCACGCAGATTGTGTGGAAGGGAGAAGGCGAGACCTTAGGTGATTAACATACAGCCGGGTTTAACTATGTGCGGGAAGTAGAACTAATTTCGCCTAAGATGGACCTTGGGAGTATGAAACTGTGGCCTTGACCCAAGAGGACCGCCACACTTTGACCTAACAAGCTGACTAGCTCGCTATTTGACTGGAAGATCCAACCTTCACCTCATGTCATGGCCCTCAAGGAGTATGAGGGTGCAGATGGGTCTCTCCAAGGCAGTCCTTCTCCATGTCAGGGACTACCCAGGCCCACCTCCATTTGTAAAACTCAAACCTACAATTTCAGGTACCTGAGAGCCTGTTTTCCCAGGGAGGAATGGGAATGAAAACTCGGTGGGTTTGTAGGATTCTTGGGGAACCGGTAAGAGGATGATCTCTGTGCCCCTCCTGCTATCCCAGGAAGAGAAACTTCTCAATAATCTCTGCTTCTATCTGCTGGGCCTCTTCCTGGAGGCCCCAGGGGCCGCCCACAGCCCCTTCTCGCAGTTTCCTCCCCTCCCCCCGCCCCTCCCCCACCGCCCCGTCTCGCGCGCGCCCCGCCCCCTCGGCCCGCGGGGTTCCAAGGGCGGTTGGGCAGCCGCGGCCACGGTCATTCGGCCACTCGGAGCTGCGGGGCGCACGGGATTGGCAGAGCCGCCTCTAGGATTTGGGCCGAGGACTGAAGAGAAGTTTTCTGAAGCGGGTCGGGCGAGAAGAAGGAAGTGGGAGCCGGGTCCGGGAAGGGAATCTGACTTGGGGGCCCCTCGAGGTGCGGGCGCCTGGGGGGAAAGGGGAGGCTCCGAGCTCCCGGGGGTCACCTGGAGTCAGGGGCGCGGCGCATCCACTTAGGGCGCCCCGTGGGTCCGGAGGTGTCCTCGGGAGCCCCTGGCCTTGGCCTCGCGCCCAGCCACTGTCGGGCGTCGCCCCAGGAAAAATAGGGGCCGAGATGGGCTTCGACCCCGCAGCCCGCCGGCTCGGGCACACGGAGGGGGCGCTGCGGACAGTCGGGGAGCTGCAGCCGCGGGCGCCCGGTGCTCGGTTTGTAGGCAGTGTAATTAGCTGATTGTACTGTGCTGCTTACAATCACTAACTCCACTGCCATCAAAACAAGACACAGCGTCACCCCCGCGCGGCTGGGAGGACACGCCGCTCTGGCGCAGCCTCGGAGCGGAGAAGCCGGCGCTTGACTCCGCGAGCTCCTTGACAAAGTGCCAGTAAACCCTCGGAAACTTGCTGTAGGTAGAGTTAAATCGTTAGCTATCTCAAAGAGCAAAAGTTGGAACAATCTCATGCCAGGAAAGCGAAATCCCTGAAGTTCAGTGGCATTAAGATAAAGACATGTCAAGTGCTTGCAGGAAATCCCCTTGTAACGGTTAATTCTGTATGTTGCGATTCACTTTGCCTATTTTTTCATTATTTAGTGGAGTATTCACCAAACCAGCAGCTAAAGCGAGCTACAACTTAACCGATGATTGGCCTGTCACCACGTGAGGGGGCACCAGCTTGAGACTGCAGTTTTCTGTTGAGTCTAGTTACTAGGCAGTGTAGTTAGCTGATTGCTAATAGTACCAATCACTAACCACACGGCCAGGTAAAAAGATTTGGGAATCCATCCAGATGAGCTGCCTGTGTATCATCAATGTGTTTGGGGGAAGAGGGCTATTGGATATTGGGAAAAACTGATGTCACCCATTGCCTGTTTATCAAGTTCTCAGCCAACAGAAACATGAACATTTTAGAGACCATAGACCCTGTAATATGTATGTATGTATCAGGAAAAGATGGGTTTATCTTTCAATATTCCTTCAGGCTTTTGACAAAAAAATTAGATATATTAGAGAGTAAGTTTATTTGTCCTTAGCTAATTGATCTATGTTATGTGTACTTGTGGTTATCAACTTCTGAACTGTGAACTATATTGTTAGTAATATTTTGAAAGAATAAAGCCATACAAACATAAATTGTACTTATCACCCTATGTTCATGCCTATCCTAAATTAGCTTCATGCTGTCCATCCCAGTTCAGTTCCTGCCAACCATAATTACAACTTTTCTGTTGCTGAAATGGTTAAATTGTTACTACCGTGTTTCCCCGAAAATAAGACACTGTCTTATATTTATTTTTTCTCAAGAGACACACTGCAGCTTATTTTCAGGGGATGTCTTACCCTCCGCACCAAAATGCAGGGCGTGGCTATGCAGATATGCCCATCACTAGGTCTTATTATAGGGGTAGGGCTTATATTTAACAAATGCATAGAAATCCTGCAAGGGCTTATTTTTTGGGTAGGTCTTATTTGGGGGGAAACAGGGTACATTAACAAAATCTCCCAGGAAACTTAATACACTTAATATTATAAGAATGACACACACTTATAATTAACACACTTAATATTATAAGAATCCATTAGCAAAATTTTTCATAATTTATTTTTCACAAAGGGACTTGATTTTCTCATTATAGATACATCCCTTCTTTTAGTAGTAATCATTTATAACTATTGCACCCTGAGCAGCTTTTAGTCGAAATGATTTTTAAATGCAGTTACAATTTAAATCTAGCTTGTTTCCTAGGATTTGTCCTAAAGGATTGGAAAAGGATCCTTAGTGAGGGGGACATCACTAAAACTATTAGGTACCCACTGGCCCAGTTCAGGCCTCTCACTCCCCCGGGCTGGGGTGGGTTTTCTATCTCAGGCCTCTGTACTTTAAAGCGGATGCTGTGCGTCCCGAGATCAGGTCTGGGAGGGGGATTGGGACGATGGGACTAAGGAATTTAAAGTTTATTTAGATATCTTCGGGTGAGGGAGACTGACTAGGTAGGGGCTGAAGTACTGCCCACTGCCTCTGACAGGACAAGACGCAGCCCATCTCGACTCCAAGGCTCGGACTGGTCCGGAAGCCTGTGATAGCGGCGGAGGCGGGCTTCAGGTGGCCCACAAGCGCGCACCGGACCCCAACACCTACCAAGGAAACTGAGGGCTTCAGGCGGTGGCTGTGGCTGTTACCGACTTGGCGGTTCTCCAAGGGGCGGGGTTGGGGGAGGGGCGAGGGAGCTGGCAGAAGCGTCCTGGGTTGTCATGGAAACGGGACCCAAGGGAGGTCCCTGCGGCCGAAAGGACTGTCAGGAAATCTGCTCCCCGGGACTACTGGTCTTCGCTGGCTCCTCGGAACAGGACGCCAACTTGGCGAAGCAGTTCTGGATATCGGCGTCGATGTATCCCCCTAACGAATCTCAGCTGGTGCTGCGCCGGGGGAGCAGCCAGCGGCTGCCGGTGGCCCGGCCCTCCAGGTGCAGCGTGTCTGGTAAGTAGCTGTGGCCGCCAGGACCCACCGGGAGGATGCCAGATCCCCTTTTCAGAAGAAACTGTCCAACCTAACTCTAAAGTAAGAATCTCATTTCAAATATCTGAATGGCATACACAAATATATAGAGAATATCTGTAGTTCCTGGGCCTTCCCAATAGTCCTGTCATCCCAAAAGAATCAGTGGTATATTTGTTACATCTAGAAATACATTTTAAGCGTCCTTACAACTATAGTATCCATTTGGTAAACAGTATAGAATAATCAGAGGAGGTGTTAGGTTTGGCTGAAAGGATATTAAAGAATAATAATTTATACAACTGAATTCAAACAGGGAAGCCCTAGAGAAAGCTGAGGTCAAAGTTAACAGTAGGAACCAAGTTCTCTGACCCGGAAGCCTTTACTGAGGCCTCGGACGCGAAACTGTCACCAGGCAGCTCTTGTAGGTACACAAAATTCAAATGCCTTTAATGTTGTACTATTTCCAATCAGTTCTTTCCTTTCCTTTCATATTTTATAGACAAAAGTCACTCCCAGTCTTTTCAACTCGAGAATGACAGTAAGTACCAAGTTTTGTGCCTTTCAACATCCTGACTCCTAGGTTATTCAAAAAATAGGTAGTAAATATGGGGGTACAACTTCACACATTGGCATAACTTTCTGAATTGCATCCCTAAGACCTTGCTTCAGGGACCATCCTATTTATCCAGAATAAAATGCCTAAATTCCTCTAAGAGGTTAAATAGGAAGATGGAAATTGGAATCTCAGCTATATGCTCTTTAGAGACCTTTTCTTATCCCTGGACTCAGGCTTTGGCATCTAAAGAGAGCAGAGGTTTCCTGCAGCCATACCTAATTAATTCAGTCTCCATTATTTTTGAATCTGGTTTATAAAGTTTCACGACACAGCATGTATATTTGTCTTTACCTCCCTACCCTATGTATTACCTTTTAACCCTTATCCTATTTTACATTGATGTTGTTGTAAAATCATGACAAATTATTTCAGATTGAATTTGACTTTATTCCCTTTAGACCTCGCTATTGAAGCCCTAAAGATTCAGGAAAGTAAGGAGAAAGCAATGTATCTTCAAAAGGTAGGCCAATATTTCAGAAGGTGCTCTGATTCTCATTAAATTTCCAAGTAATCCTGATTTTTTTTTAACACATGTATATAAACATCTGCTACTTCTAGTGTGTCAGCGTGAGCAAATTAGAAAAACCTCTTAAGACTTTAATTGAAGGTTAAGGAATAAATTTTGACTATTCTCAATCTCAGCAAAAGCCCCAAAAGGTATAGGAACAACAACAAAAAAAACAACAGAGAAATAGAGAAAAGCAGATTCACACATTTTTCTACACAGTAAGGCCTCAAACCATATATGGTGTTCTAAGAACAGAAATATTGTAAGAACAAAAAAAATTAAACAATTGATTGTCTTGGTAGGTCAAAATTAAGTGATCAGAAGAATGAGTCAGTCATCTAGACCCACTCTGACTACAGACTAAAATCAAACACAATAATGTGGCCAAACCAACTGAATAGACATCTCTTTTTGGCAACATCCATGGTTTGCTTATGATGAGAGTGGCACAGCCTTTAACTCAGCAATTAATACAGTGATTTATGGAGACAATTTGTTTGGCTAATGGATAAATTCTATTCCTATAACTGTTCCTATACCATAAAAGCAAAGATAAAGGATTCATTTTGGCCTAATGTCTTTAATCATTAGACATATTGGCAAACTCTGAAAGGCTTATCAGGAATTCTACATAAATTACAGAACATTGTAGCCTATAGGTGATTCCTTCAAACAAATTAGGTGATCAGAAATAATTACTTGCCTTTTCCTTCTTCTCAAAAAAAAAAAGGAAAGAAAAGAAAGAATTATGGATATTATGTACCATATTTTTATGCATGGACTTTATGGGGGGGGGAATTTGCAGGGAATTAAAAATCATTATAAGTCAACTTCATTGGTACTTTTGTAGTTTAGTTTTCCTTTTATTTCATTTTAAGAAGGGATTAAAAATAAAAGGTAGGCTAAAAGCAAACTAATATCAATTTTTATCAGCTTTTATAAAACAGACAATAATGGATTGTTAAACTAATAATTTCACAGCTAGTTTCCTTGCCTTGGGTCCTTCTGTTAGTTTATTAATTACTCAATTAATTCCAGACATGTATTAAGAACCTGCTGTGTGAAAATACTGTGCTAGATGCTGGGGATACAAAGATAAATGTGGTCTCTGATCTCAAGGAGTTGACAATCTGGAGGAGGAAATAGCCAATGAAGGTCAATAGTTATACTACACAGGTCAAGCCTAGTAGCCCATGCCTGTAATCCTAACACTCTGGGAGACTGAGGTGGGAGGATTGCTTGAGGCTAGGAGTTTGAGACCAACCAGAGCAAGATCAAGACCTCATATCTCCAAAAATAGAAAAGTTAGGCTTACAGGTGCACACTTGGGAGGCCTAGGTGGGTGGGTTGCCTGAGCTCACAAGCTCAAGATCAGCCCAAGTCAGAGCAAGAACCCATCTCTAAAAAAATAGCCAGATGTTGTGGCAGGTTCCTGTAGTCCCAGCTACTTGGGAGGCTGAGGCAAGAGGATCACTTGAGCCCAAGAGTTTGAGGTACTGTGAGCTAAGACACCATGGTACGCTAACAAGGGTGACCAAGTGAGACTGTCTCAAAACAAACCAAACAAACAAAAACGAAATTAGAAAAGTTAGCCATAGTGGCACATGCCTATAGTCCCAGCCTCTTGAGAGGCTAAGGTAGGAGGATCACTTAAACCCAAGAGTTTGAGGTTGCAGCAGGGTATAATGTGGCCACTGCACTCCAGTCTGGGTGACAGAGTGAGATCCTATCTTCAAACAAATAATAATTCTTATTATAATTAGGGTATATTATTATGACTGATGTATGCACATAATGCTATGAGAACACACTGAAGGACATCAAAATCAAGACACCTTCCCCAAGATGTCGAGTTTTGAAGGATGGATGGAGTTTTTCAGGCAGAGAATATGCAAAGCAGTCCCTCCTGTGCACAAGTCTTCTTAAAATCCAGATATAGGGTGTTCAGCACGCCCCCTGGGTGAAGGGCTCTTGTACCACTTGAACTTTACCTTGGAAGTGAGAACAATGTAACCTAAAAATTCGTACCCTCATGTTAATATGAAATTTAAAAATCCAAATATGATTGTGCTGCTCTCCTACTTTTGTTTTCTTCTCCTCCCATGGCTGCCTGTTTTCTGCAAGATCTAGACCAAACTCAGCACGTTCAAATTCCTTTCCAGCTGACCATAACCTGACTTCTGCCACTCTCCCCCTTCCGCTGTGCTCCCCGTCACTTGGTAGCCAAGAAAATACATGCCACCAAAATGATGACTTCACCCTGCACAGTATGGGCCAAATTGTACCTTAAACCACGTGGGTCCTGCAATGCCATATGGCGGATAATGCTATTTGTTTTTTGATTTTTTGAGACAGAGTCTCACTCTTTTGCCCCAGGATAGAACCTCAAACTCCTGGGCTCAAGTGATCCTCCTGCTTCAACCTCCCCTGTAGCTGGGACTACAGGAGCCCAAAACATACCCAGCTAGTTTTTCTATTTTTAGTAGAGATGAGGTCTCAATCTTGCTCGGGCTGGTCTGGAACTCCTGAGCTCAAGCAGTCCACCTACCTCAGCCTTCCAGCGTGCTGGGATTACAGGCGTGAGGCCACCACGCCCGGCCAGTGATGCTGTTTGTTGAGAGTAGAAAATAAGGGGCTCAACAAAGCAGTGAGCTTGTAGGAAAGAAAATGTTACTGAAATGATGCCTTCAGAATATATAGGAAAACTTGTTACTGTACAGCACACTTCTATTCAAACAATGCCAAGGTGCCAAGGGGCAACCAAGAGAATCCTGAGATTAATTGAATGTTGTCATACCCTGACATATTACAACGCAGTATTCATAACAACCAACTTACTGAGTACCTATTAGGTAGTAAACACTAAGCTGAATTCATAGTCTCCTGAAAATAGCCCATGATGATTACCACTTTACTAAACTCAGACTAAAAGATTTTCCAAAGTTCCCACAACTCATATATGGCAGAGCCTTGATGTCCAGACTCAAAGCCCAGTACCCTAACTCCAAAGCCATAAAACTTAACTCCCTAAGAGACTTGTTGCCTTGTAATGATTGCGGACCAGAACATTGTTCAGAAATGTTGCCACATATTCTAAAATTCAAAACTAGGATATCAATACGATTATGACATACATTTATTCCGGCCCTAGGACCAGCCGCTGTTTCCTCAACCAGCTAACATCCTCTTGCCGTTCACCTTCAAGGCTAGCTCAAGTGCCAGCTTCTGCAAAGCCTTCCCAGAGGTTACAGAGACAAACAGAATGAATAGCTCCCTTCCTGGTGTTCTCATGCAGGTCCCCATCTTCCCTTATTGCGATTTTTATAGTCTCTGGTCTGTATTGTTGGCAACTGTGCATGTTTCTGGCTAGATGACAGCTCCCATAGTACAGTGGACTTTGGAGACAAGATGGTTTTGGAAGCCTAACTCTGCCACTTCCTATTTATAGGGCTTTGAGCAGCCTGTTTAACCCCTGTGATGTTAGCTCCCTCATACAGAAAAGGAGAAATGACACTCAAAAAAAGTCCATCTCACAGCGTTGACATAAGTATGTATCATGCCTGGTCCAGTTCACATAGTTTACCCTCCACAAATACCCCCTATGAGACTAGAGGTCACGTCTTATTTGCTTAACCCGGTGCCTTTCTAGTTACTTAAACTCAGTAAATATTTGTTGATTGAATAACTGAATGCATAATGGGAGTAATGAGTGAATGGGATGCTCTACGTAGCCATATTTCAATTTTGTTTGGGCTTTTCCATATAGATTCATTTAGCAAACTTTTCTAGGCAGGTAATTTTTGCAAGAATACTCCCCAAATCTGATCTGTTAGCACATCCCCTCTCTTCTCGGTCTGGCTTTTAGCGAATGGCTCTGGCTATAATTGGAGGAAATGTACTCCATCTAACTTTTGAGACAGAATCTATTTTTGGAAACCACTATTTTTCTAGGTCTATAGGACTCTCTCTGCATTGCCATTCTAGAATTTTTAGCTTAATGGTAGAAAATAAATGAAGAAAGGGGAAGGTAGCCTTTTAACTAGTAAAATATATGCAATAATCTATTTAAGAGAATCTTTTGCATGTCTTATACATATACATTGATAAGCGAATTTGAGGTATAATTTTCATCTTAAAATGAGAAAAATAATTGCCTATAAATCTCTTTAATGTTTATTCATCTACTTCCTCTTTAAAATTAATGAAAATCTAAAACTTTATCTTCCATCTTTCCCAAAAGTGTCTTTATTGCCCTCTCTCCTCAATGAATATTGATTTTTTCAGTTGTTGAAGTCCCTTAAAACTTTAATGTTAATCTCCCTGTTAGAATACTTTCTAGGTATACATTATAATAAATGCTTTTGGTTAGTGGACAAAATGCTATTAATCACAACTACTATTTCTGTGATGGATATCTATGGCAGGAAATCAAAACCAGTTGAGTCTGTAAGATTAGATGGCTTACTATGTCCATAAAGGAAATCTTATAGCACTATACTGGACCATTATTCTTCCTGTGAGAGTTCTAAAGGAGTCTGCAGACATTATAATAAATGAATAGTCAGCTAATTCTTTACAATCATAAAACTAATTTCCTTTTTAGTTTTGCCACCTTTAAGAAAGCTCTTTAGCTGACTATCTCCTTATAAAAAGAATTATAAATAATTCATTTGCTGGGAAAAAGAAGTCAGAGGAGTAGGTTTATTAGGGGTTTTTTTGTTTGTTTTTTTTAATGGAATCTTGGTATGTTGCCTAGGCCAACTTGAACTCCTAATCTCAAGTGATCCTCCTGCCTTAGCCTCCTGAGTAGCTAGGACTATAGGCACGTGCCACCACACCTAGCTAGAGCTATATTTTAAGGCAATCATATACATGGCATACTATGTATTTGGAAATGTCCATCTGGAATTAGTTTTTGTTTTTGTTTTTGTTTTTTCCTGCAGTTTTGGCCGGGGCCAGGCTTGAGCCCACCACCCCCAGTATATGGGGCCAGCGCCCTACTCCTTGAGCCACAGCCACCGCCCTGGAATTAAAGTTTTAATGAGAATGATTATAAACCAAAGGTTTTTCCAAGAAAATATATAATCTGCTGAGCAACATCTTAGCCATATTCTTTGTTGGGAATGGGATTTTAATCTGTTCTATTATACATCCTATATAAGCAAAACCAACCATAGTATAAATCTTCCTCAAAAGTTTGTTATGATGGCACTTGAACCAGGAGCAAGTCCTGCTCTAAAGAGACTATTACAGTAGTTCCACTTATCTGTGGTTTCACTTTTCAAGATTTCAGTTACCTGAGGTCAACCATGGTCCAAGAATGCTAAACGGAAAATTTCAGAAACAAACAATTGGTCAGTTTTAAATTGCACGCCACTCTGAGCAGCTAGATGAAGTCTCTGGCCATCCCACTTTGTCCTGCCAGGGTAGAAAATCATCCCTTTGTCCCACGTAGCCACTGTTAGTCACTGAGTAGCCAAGAGAGAGACCACATTCACATAATTTTTTATCAAAGTGTTATAATTAATCTATTATTTGTTATTGTTGTTAATCTCTTACTGTACCTAATTTATAAATTAAACTTTATTGTAGGTATGTATTACAGAAAAAAACACAGGGTTCAGTAGTATATGCGGTTTCAGACATCCACGGGTAGTCCTGGAGCCCTGGGTGAAGAGGAAACACTATATTCTTAGAAGAATTTTAGAAGCTTCACAAAGGTGTATTTTTAGACACTAAATCATGAGAGTGGGAAACTTCTTAGCATTGTTAGCCATTATCCTACACTTTCAATGTAGTGAAAGGGATAGTCTGAATCACGCTAAGTCAGCTTCAAAGAGCCAAAGCAGAGATGTAGGGAATTTCCTCTGTCATTGTCACAGTGCTCAGAGAAAAGCAAACCCTCTTTTGTGTCAAAATGATAGGGCTTGACTTCCTAGACGAACTTAAATTTTCCCAGTAACAGAATTACCTGGCTTTTAGATAGGGCTTGTTGTTTGTGGGTTGGTTGAGGTTTTGATTTTTGTTTAGTTTTGTTTCGTTTGAGTTAGAGTCTTCCTCTGTCTCCCAGGCTAGAGTGCAGGGTCAGGGGCATCATCATAGCTCACTGCAACCTCAATTTCTAGGCTCCAGGCATCCTCCTGCCTCAGCTTCCCAGGTAGCTGGGACTATAGGCACATGCCATCATGCCTGGCTTATTTTTCTATTGTTTTGTAGAGACTGGGTCTCACTCTTGCTCAGGCTAGTCTCAAACTCCTGGCAATAAGCAATCTTCCTACCTCAGCCTTCCAAAGTGCTAGGATTACAGACAGGAGCCACAGTGCCCAGCCCTGACTTTCAGTTATACTATCACACTCTAACGTAGTACGTAGACCCTCCATAACTGACCACCTCCTTACACTGACCACCTCTTTGAGCTGACCCATTTCTCATAAGCTGGACATGCACTTATCAGAACAGTAGGACTAGTTTCTTATGTTGACCACCTCCAAATGATGACCAATTTGTTACAGCCCCTTGGGTGGTCAACTTAACAGAGGTTCTATTGAATTTGCAAAATTTCAGGGTGTCTCCTGTGGCTCAGTGAGTAGGGTGCTGGCCCCATATACTGAGGGTGGCAGGTTCGAACCTGCCCCAGCCAAACTGCAGCAAAAAAAAACAAAAAAAAAAGAAAAAGAATTTACAAAATTTCTTTTTCTTCATGAAACAAATACCAATAGGAAATGATGGATTTTTCCCTTCAACAAAAGATACTCTATTACTCATATTTAAATTCTTGTTCCTGATTCATCAAAGCATTCAAGTGGAAGCGTCATAAAACCAGACTGCGTTTATAGTAACAAGAAAATAGTTTGGTAGCAAGTGCTAATTCTAAAGACCATCTAATAAATATGGTTTATTCTTTTGTATCATCTGTAGTACCACTTTGTTTTTAAAAAGTGTTCAATTTTCAGGAACATTTTTAGTTGATAGATGAGTTTGCCCATAAATCTTCTTTATTCTTTAGTGAAATCTCCAGTCCATGGAAACATACGAGAGAGACATGAGCTACAAGATCAAATACCAAAGGCATTTGCCCCACACAGACCCAGCCCCAGAGTTAAACAGGGCTGTGTCTCAAAGGCATCTCTGCCTCTTTTTTCCAAAGATCTATATACACTTTATCTTCTATACACTTCACCTTAAGACAAAATAAAAACATTTTAAACCATCAGATACTAGTGGGTGTGGATCTACACATGTTATCTACTTATAAAACGTAACCAAATAAAACTAATAATCATAAAATGAAGCAAAAATGATCATGTGCTTTTTAAAATAAATGCAGAACTATCAGTTTGGTTCAAGTTACATGAAGCCTTATTTTTGAAGTTAGTTAAACACCTTCCAAGCAGTAAGGCAAATCATTTATTGAAGAACTGGATTTAGTCTGTGGATCAGGTAACTCAGAGAATAATCATGACACACCTAAATTAAAACCATAATCTACGTTTATCCTTTGCCTCTAGTACAGGCAAAATGAACAGGTCCTTACACCGATTATGTTAGAGCTAGATCACAAGGCTAAATGATTTATGTATCTCTATTTATTTCATCACTGTATCATTTTCTGTGATAAGTGTTTGATACCATATTTATATATTGGGTACAGTCATTTGCCTACTGGAATTTTACAGTTCCCAAACCACTGTGTTGGTAATATAGTAGATTCTCATTAGTCATGGATTCCTTATTTCCAAATTTGCCTACTAGCCTCAATTTGTTCGTAGCACCCAAATCAGTACTTGAGGCACTTCGGTGGTCCTTTTTACTACAAAGTGGTAAAAAACTTGAGGTGCCCAACCCACACAACCCCAGCTGAGATCAAACGAAGTAATGTTCTGCCTTCCTTTTTAAGTTCTCATACTGTAAGTGTCTTTCTGCTATTTAGTGCCATGTTTATCTTTCTTTGTGTATGTGTGTGTGAGAGATTTTTCTGTTTAAAATGCTTCCGTATGTTGAAGCATACTGCCCGCTGTACCTAAATGCAAGAAACAGTTACTATCTGCACTAGAGAAGCTTCTTTTAGGTCATGAGTTCAATATTGATAAATCAACAGTATTTTTAAATAAGGTTTTTTTAAACATAACCACACATAAACAAGGTTATACGTTGTTCCATTAATGAAATATTGTGAGCAGAGGCTGACAGGAACCTAGGAGCAAGGGTTTAATAATCATGACCTCTGTGTTAGCTCTAACTTGATCTACAGTATAAGCACAATAAAAATATGAGAATTGACTGTACTCCTAAAATTAGTGGAATCACAGTTTAATACACAAAGTCTTTCCCTGTCTGCCTCCAGCCACACCTCCTCAGGGTCAGCTACCACCGTCCTCCTGTAAATCCAATTCATACTTAAGCCGTTTTGAACCACTTGTTCCAAGAACCATCAAGGTGTTTCATTCCATGGCGTTGAATCAAAGTTTCTGCCTGGAAATGCCTTTCTCCTATTCCTTCCTTTAGTTTACACCTACTTGTACTTAAGAGCAGGTCAATGGGGTCACATTCAAGTCTTTTCTCACCCTCCCTTGTTCCCCACTCTGACATATGTGCCCCTGTCTTTATTTCCATAGGACCCTGTGCTCCAGGACATTGTCCCTGAAATAAAGTTTTGTGTTGTAGGTGATGTATTTCTCCTGTGGGTTCTAAGTTCCTTAAGGAGAAGGGCCAGGACTTTTTGACTTTATAAATCACAGGGCCTGACAAATAGAAGGTGATCTCCATGCCTACCAAATAAATGCTGATGAATGAAGAAGTGGATGCTCTAACTCGTCTGGACTAGGATCCTGCATGATCATCTAGTTTGTTGAACTGGATGTCACATGAGGTACTCATTTAATAGGAGGGCAGGCCAGAATAGTGTTACCCAAGACCCACTGGCCTCACAGGATCGCAGACATGTGTGAGGTGAGTAAGAGGATGCAGGAGGAACAGACACAAGTGGGACACGGTAGTGTGCAGGTCACAGAAGGAAGTCCCCATAGATGAACAGAGCAGCGTAGGTATGTTCTCTGGAAGAAGTGATCCCAGAAAAACATTGACAGACATCTACAAACAGGGTGCTGAGATTAACAACATTTAAGAGAAACCTTGCCGTGGGAATTGGACCGTAGGGTCAGGAGTAGGAAATAACGCAGGACCAGAGCATCTGGAATGCTGGACAAGGGATTGAAACTCGGAATTGGACACAGGAGACACGATGATATTCCATACAGTAGAACATTAGTGCAAAAGAGAGGTTTATCCAAAAAAATTACAAAGTAATGAAAGCAAAATCCCAGGAGCAAATACACTTTCCCCAAATCCAAGCACATCATTAGACATTTGAGTCATTCCTGACTGCCAGCCCCAGAAAACTAGTTTAGAACCATCAATCTATGAGACAAATACATTGACCTAACTATGATTATTTTTACTTTTTTGGCTATTATTGATAGAAACTCTGTTAAATAACTTCTTAAGGAAAATGTGGATATTTTCATTGAAAAGAAATTTAATAATTTATTAGAAAAAACTTAGAAGTTCATTAGGATAGAATCTAAACTTTGAAAGTTTTAATATAAGGATAGATTTTTAGAGGACTGAATAACTAAAAACAGAAGGAAAAAAGTTGTTAACCTTGGTTACAATGTTTTCTGAACTATCTTTGCATTATCTGAGGTTCCTAACCATAAAGATTGTCAACAGATAAAATAGACCCCAGTGTAGGTAATAGACATTGGTCTGTATCAGGTTGGATTGGAGATCGTCTAGGTTTCACTCAGGACACATGGGGCCCTGCACTGATGGGGCCAAGCAAACCTCATAGAAGGTTGGTCAGCAGCAACTGTAAACTCTGTCGGCTTAAAAAGAGCTCTTACACAAGTTAATGCTCAAAGCTGAAAAGTCAATGTCAAGCTCAAGCCAGAAGGTCCAAGCAAATCCTTCAATAGTAAGATGAATCATAGGCTCAAAGTTGGGAGAATTTGCTTTGGAAGAATTGTGCAACAGTCATTCAACAAATACTATTGAGCACTTCTATGTGCCTGGCACTGTGCTCAATAATAATATTAATAAACAACAACAAAAAATACATTTTAAAGATAAAAATGGCTGGGTGCAGTGGCTCACACCTATAATCTTGGCACTCTGAAAGGCTGATGGGGGGAGATTGCTTGACATGAGGAGCTCAAGACCAGCCTGAGCAAGAACAAGGCTCCATCTCTACTAAAATTAGAAAAACTAGCCAGGTGTTGTGGCAGGTGCCTATAATCCCAGCTACTCAGGAGGCTGAGGCAGGAGGAGCACTTGAACCCAGCAATTTGAGGTTTCTGTGGGGGAGACTGATGCCACAGCACTCCATCCTGGGCAACACAGTCAGACTCTGTCTAAATAAATAAAAACTCTGCCCTTAGATGAAACTTAACAGTGTATAATCAGGGAGAGAAATATTCATGAAAGAATTATATGTGATCTTAGGAGAACATTTAATAGGGTAGTATTCTTCCAACCAAGAGAATCAGGGAGGATTTCTGCAAAGACTGACTAGGCTGGATTTGGAGGAAGAGAGGCATTAACTAGGCTGGAAGGAGGGAGTGGGGAGCATCGGGAGAGCATCCAAGCAGCAGAACAGCTGGTGCAAAGCCCTGTGCTGGGAAGAGGCGCAGCACCCTGCAGAAGCCAAAGGGCCAGTGGGGCTGAGGATAATGCGGCCACAGTAAGAACCATGAGACGCCACTGAGAGGTTTGAAATTTGGGCATTATGATATCAGATTTACTGGAAGAAGATCAAGAAACTATAATATGGAAAATAGATTGAGTGTCCAGAGCAAAGTGGGAGAACGAGACTGGAAGCCGTTGCAAAACTTCCATGTGGAGGTGATGTGACGTGGACGCGGATGGTGTGGGTGGGGTGGGAAAGGCTACATAGATTTGAGAGATATGTAGGAAGTAAAACGCTCAGGTTGTATACTGGGTAGGGAAGGTGAGGCACAGCAGAGGATGTGTTTTCTGGCTGGCGTAACAGGAGGGACGATATCATTCTCTGCAACAAGGAGCCTTATGTGAAGGCCAGGCTTGAGGGATCTGGGGGGAAGGAGAGGTTAAAAGGTTAGTTTAGACTTAGCCAGTTAGAAGCAGATAGAGCTGTCAAATAGGGTGGGGAATATATGAGAAACTCAAAGAATGGACCAGAGATGCAGTTTCAGAATCATCTGTGTGGGGAATCCCCCGCCCTCCCTTTAAGGCCGTATGGGCAGGACAGGAAAGACATAACTGAAAGATGAGGTCAGTCCCATTTACCCATTCATCATGTCTGTGTAACCATCACCATGATGAAAATCTTAAAGACTCAGTAGTCTGCTGTTGGCTAAGGATAAGCTTTAATAATTAAGTGGACTGAATCGTCAATAGCATATAATTCAATCACACAAAGAGAGGTATCCTTTATACATACACGTTATTGAATTTTAAAATGTGGGACGCATTATTTATGCTCATGTTTTTCTCAACATTGAAATTCAAATCTTATTGCCTTTTAAAGCAACTTTGAAGCAGGGTTTGTTTGGTTTTTTTTTTTAAACTAACTTACACTTTCGGCCTGCACACGTTTTTACGTGTGAATGTTTTCAAACTAGAGCTATGCTCTTCAAAAGCAATTATTATTCAGTTTCCAATAACATAAACATAGTAGAACCAAGAAAATAGGCAATTTTTTTCCCCCTAACAGACAAATTCACATTTGCCTGCCTTTGAGAAAAATTGCATTGACATCCTCTTATGTAATGGCTGGCATGTTTTCCTCATTTTAGTAAGCTGTTACTTTTTAAATTAAAATTATGTATGGCAGAGCTAGGAATCGAGCCAGGACCAAGCAATTTCCAGGAGGCATGGAAAGGTGCTTAGGTCTGTGTCATTTTCCTACAAGTCAGCATTCTTCCTTTCTCTGATTAATAATCCTATACCATCTTCCAACCACTCCCATAGATTACTGCAGTTAGACCTACGTTTTAAAATCAGATTAGCCCTGAAGAAAGCCTTTTCACTGATTATTCAGCCTGTCTTTTAAAGTGCAGAGTAGATCATTTGAGGTCCAACAGGTCTATATCTCATTATTATAGCTGATATAAATTTACTATGTGGCAGTTATAGAATCTATTAATACATAGAGATTTTAGTTCTCAGGCACAGGGGCTGTAACATTGACACAGAACAGAACCTACTGAGGATTAAGATCGGGGTAGAAAAAGAACCGAAATTCCTTAGTACTCCTCTAGCACAGGTAATTCCTGATCATTGGTAAGGAAAGAACAATTAAATTCTGGAGCCTCAAGAAAATAAAAATCAGATAATGTTCTTAAGCTATAGAACCTTGGTTCTGCATAAGTGATATTCTAAATTTGGAATGCAATTCCCATTTTATAGTTAACTTATAATCAAAAATCCTATCATAAATAATTCATTTACATTAAATAAAATCTTAGAAAGTTCATCAGTTGGCTCAGCGCCTGTGGCTCAATCAGCTAAGGAGCCAGCCACGTACACCTAAGGTGGCAGGTTCGAATCCCCAGCCTGGGCCGCCAAACAACAATGATGGCTGCAACCAAAAAATGGCCGGGCGTTGTGGCGGGCGCCTGTGGTCCCAGCTACTTGGGAGGCGGAGGAGACTTGCTTGAGCCCAGGAGTTGGAGGTTGCTATGAGCTGTGATGCCATGGTACTCTACCCAGGGGGATAGCTTGAGGCTCCGTCTCAAAAAAAAAAACAAAAAACCATAAATTTTATTTGAATTGTGCACATTTGGAGTTCAGAGTGTAACAGCCAAAAGCTCAATGAAAGCTTTGGTTGAAGGAGGAGGCATTTGAATGGTGCCTTAAAAATTGGATATAATTTGCACAAGAGGAAATATGACATGAGTTGTTCCAAGAAGAATAAACAAAAAGAATGAGGACATGAAAAGCACAGGGTATGTTAAATTACTTGAGAACAAGTAATTTAGCTTGGTCAGTGTCTAGATCCACATATGGAAACAGTGGCAGAGTCTGAGTAAAATAGTGGAAAGAGTGTGGGCCAGAGATCAGAGATAGGAAGATAATAACTAACACTGCGTTAGGGACTGGTTCTAAATGTTTGACATATATTAAACTTCCTTAATGCTTATAGCAATCCTATGAAGTAGAAACTATTATTGTTCACATTCGAAGATGAAGAAACTGAGGCACAGAGGCTAAAGTAGCTTACCAGAGGTCGCAAAGCGACCTGGAGTAAATTCATGGTACTCAAGTCGCATTTCTAAATGTAAACTTCTGCATTTGCAAGAGATATTTTTTTTTTTTTTTGAGATAGAGTCTCACTATGTCACCCTCAGTAGAATGCTCACAGCAACCTTAAACTCTTGGACTTAAGTGATTGTCTTGCCTCAGCCTCCCAAGTAGCTGAGACTACAAGTGCCCTCCACAATGCCCAGCTATTTTTTTGTTGTAGTTATCATTGTTTGGCAGGCCCGGGTTGGGTTTGAACCTGCCAGTCTTGGTGTGTGTGGCTGGAGCCCTACCCACTGAGCTACGGGCGCCACCATTACAAGAGATTTTCAACGTGAATTGTATTCATCTCTTGTTATGGGTATATATTAAAATATTAATATAGTTTTTTTTCCTTTCTTAAAATGAGCATACTTTTTTGGGCATCCTTTGCATTAAAGGAGATGAGGTTGAACTGTCACTTTCTCAGTTCTGTTTACAGTTCTTTAGTATCCTTAAATCTAAGGCGAACTGTCTATTTAGTAGCATTTTTTTAGGGGGAAGAAAGTAAATAGTTTTTATTAATAATCAGTAGCATATATTTATCTATTCAATTGTATACCACTTCCATCTATCACAATGGAGTTTGAGTCTCAGTCTTATTCACATTCAGAATCTGGTATTCTTTTTTTATTTTATTTTATTTTATTATTTTTTTTGAGACAAGAGTCTCACTGTGTCGTCTTTGATAGAGTGCTGTGGGTGTCTGTAGTCCTAGCTACTCGCAGGGCTGAAGCAAGAAAGAAAGAAAAAATTAACACAGGTGACAAGATTTCTTTTTCTTTTTCTTTTTTTTTTTTGAGACAGTCTCACTATGTACCCTCAGTAGAATGCTGTGGTGTCACAGTTCACAGCACCCTCAAACTCTTGGGCTTAAGTGATTGGTTCTCTTGCCTCAGTCTCCCGAGTAGCTGGCACTATAGGCCCCACGATACTTGGCTATTTTTTTGTTGTAGTTGTCGTTGTTTAGCAGGTCTTGGGCCAGGTTCCAACCTGCCAGCTCTGGTATATGTGGGCCAGCGACCTAGCCCCTGAGCTATAGGCGCTGAGCCACAAGATTTCATTTTTTATTTATGCTTAAGTAAGGATATGCTGTGTCTATTCCAGAACTTCCCTGCTTTGGAGCTGGAAAATTTCTTTTCTTTTGTTTTGAGACAGTCTTACTTGGTCACTCTCAGTAGAGTGCTGTGGTGTCTTAGCTCCCCGCCACCTCAAACTCTTAGGCTCAAGAGATTCTCTTGCCTCAGCCTCCCAAGTAGCTGAGATTACAGGCACCCACCTCAATGCCAGGCTATTTTTTAGAGATGGGGTCTTGCTCTTGCTCAGGCTGGTCTCAAATTCATGAGCTCAGGCAATTCACCTGCCTCACCCTCCCAAGTGCTAGGATTACGGGCATGAGCCACCACACCTGGCTGGAGAATTTCTTTTAATACTGATCTTAAGATACACTTGATTTCAGAAATATTAAAATGTAGGAAAACATGCATCTTGAAAAACATGATACCTATTGCTGTGGAAGGATGCTCTTTATGTTACGTTATTCTTTCACTAGCAGATTGGGCCCTGATACACTGGTAGAAGCTACAGTCCATACTCTGGTGGTCTACATGCCCAGTAATCTCTCCATCAAGTCCAGATATGGCTCTTCTTGGTCCAGAGAACTGTGAAGTAATCTGCCTTCTGGTCTTTTCTCTTTCTCCCTGGCACTCACTCACCACAGTGTACAGTGGAACAAGGATAGGAGGGCCGTAATAAGCACTTTTCCTAGAAAAGAAGAATGGGAGATAAATAGCAACTGCTGATTTATAATAATTCTGAAATTTTCCCTAGGCAGATCCACTGTAAGCAACCAGCTTCAGAGGTAGGGGAAATTCTTTGACTGAACCTTCATTTAGTTATCTAGAAGGAAGGCTCTCATACATTATTCTCCCTAACCCTTAGCTATTGTTCTCTTAGACCCTCCAAGAAACTCCTGGGATATTCTTTTTCCATTATCATCCTTGGCTACATGTGAAGTGGCTTTGGGGGAATATGCCCCTTGGAAGGTACAAGTCTTTCTCAACTAGCCTACTGCTCATAAAGTTGGGGGCTCAAGGGCTTTAAATTTAAAAGCTTTTTTAGTCTGACCTTGAAGTGATTAAAAATATTTTTTCTAACAAAATAGCTTCCTCGGCTCAGCGCCTATGGCTCAATCGGCTAAGGCGCCAGCCACATACACCTAAGGTGGCAGGTTCTAATCCCCAGCCCAGGCCCGCCAAACAACAATGATGGCTGCAACCAAAATATGGCCGGGCGTTGTGGCAGGCGCCTGTGGTCCCAGCTACCTGGGAGGTGGAGGCAGGAGACTCGCTTGAGCCCAGGAGTTGGAGGTTGCTATGAGCTGTGATGCCATGGCACTCTACCCAGGGGGATAGTTTGAGGCTCTGTCTCAAAAAAAAAAAAAAACAAAAAAAAACAAAATAGCTTCCTCAAAGTTAGTAAGCTTCTTCCCATTTGTTTGGTTTTCATCAGTTCCATGTTTCATCAGAAACCACAACCAAAGTTCACATATGTTAGTAACCTCATCCAGAGATTTGAGAGCTTCCATTCCTCTTCTCAATTGATTGAGTCCATTAGGCTTGAACGGGAAGGCTACACACTTAATATGATATTTACCACGGAGGCACTTAAGTGAGCTCTAAGGCTTCAGTGGGCATCTGGGCTCAATCTTTTAATCCTGTCTTTTCCTGTTTGAGGTCTACATGCATTCTGCTTTTTCAATCCTTTGAGAATAAATTTCTGAATTCTTTCTAATCCCTTCTATTTCTGTCTTTAGCTGCTTCTTTCTTCAACTTATCATTTATTATATTTTGCCAAATAGCCAATAGCAACCTATGTACATTTCCAAGATTCTCATTTCCAAACCCTTTTCATAGGACTGCAAAGTTAGTAGGCATACAAGGTCGTATGAAAATGCATTATCAGTTTTGCCACTGTAAAACATGATTGTCCATTTTTCCAGCTTCTAGTATCAGTTTCCTCACCGTCTTCAGCCTGGCAAGTAAGCCAATACTGCATAGGTATTTATTGTAGCAGTACCTCACTTTTAGGTACAGATGCTTGCCTTAGGATAATGGAAGATTGAATATACAGATGGACAATGGCTGGATTTTATATGAAACTAGAACTCTGACCCACAGCCTCTGTAGCAGTAGGCCTAGTCAGTACTTGGTCTGTAACTATCAGCTTCCTTAATTTTTGTGCCTTCTCCTAATTCAGGGCCAATCAGAGAAAGCCAAAGGTGCTTTCCAAGTCAATCACATAGGGTGCCCCTTTTCTACATAGCTTACTTCTAGTTCCTCTAACTATATCCTTCAATCTGAGCATGCCTGCAGTCTTCCCTCTTTTTCAGTGTAGCTTTCCCACTCCCCTACCTGCCAAGTGCAAGTGGCAGTGACTAACTCCCCTTCCTATAGCAAGTTCTGATTTAAATAGCCTCTGTTTATTCTCATTTAGGCAGTCTTTGTCTACTTCCATGACATTATTAGGCTGTTTTTTTGGTAATAAATCCCAAAACAACATAAATGTCTGTCTTACTCACCCAAAGTCTAATGGGAATCAGTAGGGCTCTCCATCATGTGACTCAGGGATCCACATTCTCTCCATATTGTAAAGCCACCTTCTCAGAATGTGACCTACCTTGTTGAAGCAGGAGAGATGGAGAAAGGCACTGGCTTTTAACTGCCTCAGCCCAGAATTCAGACTTACCACTTCTGCTCACTGGGCTTTGGCCAGAACTATCTGCAAAGTGAAGGAGGGTATTGTATGTGACCCCAGTCTCCACAATACATTTAACAAAAGCAATTGGTTAAAGATACACTGTAATTCTTCCATTCCAACATTTTTTAAATCAGAAGATGCAGATCATCTTATCATTGAAATGAATGTTTAAGTGTAATATTTCTGTTTTTGCTCCTGAAAAGCTAAGGTTGAAATGGTATTGTTTCATGGAAATAATGGTTTTTTAAAACTAAATAAATCCTATATAGTTTAAGTTCATGTTGTATTTGAAGAAGAATACAACGGAATTTGTAACAGGACCATTCCAAGATCCAAAGTGCCATAGTCATTTCTTTTTCTTTCTTTTTTTGAGACAGAGCCTCAAGCTGTTGCCCTGGGTAGAGTGCAATGGCATCACAGCTCACAGCAACCTCCAACTCCTGGGCTCAAGCGATTCTCCTGTCTCCACCCCCCAAGTAGGCAGCCCCCAAGCTGGGACTACAGGCGCCTGCCACAACGCCCGGCTATTTTGTGGTTGTAGCTGTCACTGTTGTTTGGCGGGCGCAGGCTGGATTCAAACCTGCTAGCTCTGGTGTATGTGGCTGGTGCCTTAGCCGCTTTAGCCACAGGCGCCGAGCCGCTTTTTTCTTTTCTTTAGAAGCTTTTAGTGTTGTCTCCTTTATCCTTGACGAGATATGGGATATATATGTGCATTTTGAATAGGTAATATATTCACACTGTTTAAAATTCAAAAGTGTACCAAAGGATGAAGTGAAAATCTCCCTCCCAATTCTGTTCTCTAACCAACGAGTCTCTGTCACTGAGGCAATCATTATTAGATATTTCTTAGGCATTCCAGAGATATTCTATGTAGAAAAGCAAAAAAAGTATCATTTTTTCACAGAAGGAGTAAGTACTATGGCTGATTATTGTATTTTCTAAAGACAGCTCACAGGGTATAGCCTATCCTACCTGTTCTGCTTACCATATGACATTGACATTCTTCAAAGCAAGCAATGATATGTATGTCCCCTTTCCTTGAATGGGAGGACCTTTGTGACTGTCTTAGCCAACAGAATACAGTAGTAGTAGTGACCCTTTGTCAGTTGCTTGCCTCTTGGGACGCTGGCTCTTAAAGCCCAGCCGCCATGCTGCAAGGAAGCCCAGACACAGGAAGAGGCAACAATAAGTGATCTGAGGGACAGCCCTAGTGGAGGTCCTAGCCAACAGGCAGAATTAATCTCCAGATGTGAGTGGAGACATCAGATAATATCAGCCTCCAGGCATCAAGTCACTTCCAAGTGTTTTCAGCTGAGGTCCAAGACAAAGCAGAGCAGAGACAAATTGTCCCCTGTGCCCTGCCAGGAGCTCTTGACCCACAGACTTTGTGTGAGAATAGTAAAAAGGACATTTTGTTATGTTTTGGGATGGTTTATTGCACAGAAATAAATAACTAATACGTATATTATATATCCTGCTTTGTGCCTTGTTTTTAAAACTAATGTATTTTCCATTTCAGTTTACAACTAAGTGTATAAACGTTATTCTTTTTTGTTCTTGTATAGTATGTCACTTTATAGATATACTATAATGTATTTATTTATCCTATTTTCTGTCATAGCAGTCTCCCACCTTTTTGGCACCAGGGACCAATTTCATGGAAAACAACTTTTTCGGTTGGGTGAGGTGGCTCACGCCTGTAATTCTAGCACTCTGGGAGGCTGAGGCAGGTGGATTGCCTGAGCTCAGGAGTTGGAGACCAGCCTAAGCAAGAATGAGACTCCATCTCTTCTAAAAATAGAAAAACTAGCTGGGCATTGTGGCAGGTGCCTATAGTTCCATCTACTTGGGAGACAGAGGCAAGAGGATCACTTGAACCCAATATATTATAGTATTTGAGGTTGCTGTGAACTATGGGGCTGTGGCACTCTACCTAGGGCAACAAAGTGGAACTCTGTCTCAAAAAGAAAGAAAGAAATGGAAAAAAAGAAAACAATTTTTCCGTGGTGTGTATGTGTGTCTGTGATGGTTTCAAGATGATTCAGGATCATTACATCTCCACCTCAGAGCATCAGGCATTGGATTTTCTTTTTTTCTTTTTTTTCTTTTTTGAGATGGAGCCTCAAGCTATCCCTCTGGGTAGAGTGCCATGGCATCACAGCTCATAGCAACCTCCAACTCCTGGGCTCAAGCGAGTCTCCTGCCTCTGCCTCCCAAGTAGCTGGGACCACAGGCGCCCACCACAACGCCCGGCCAT
>CAUYQV010104111.1:0-11348 GCA_963574575.1 Galagoides demidoff | reverse complement strand
GAATGTTTTAAAACTATAACTGAGAAAATGACATGAAGGCTGTGTTGATCAGTTTGATGGAAGTATTTCAGATTGCATGTGAAAACCCCACACTGTACCCCAGAAGTGTATTAATGTACATAGTTATCATTCAATAAAAATTAAAAAAAAAATTTATACTATTAAAATCTCCATTCACAGTGTTGTGTTGGCAAATTGTTATTCATGGTACTTTGGGCGAGGGCAAGGTCTTAATTTGTAGCCTTTACAAACCATTTCCACTATTATCAACTCTCACAGTTCAAAGAGATGTGCACAGTTCTCTTCTTGGGTAGATATAAGTGGCTCTATCACACCTATGAAATTGTATATTCAGGCATTGGGGAAATTCCGAAGTTCTATGTTCTATTTCTATCCTTATGCACATAGTTCATTTTCATCATCCCCCATCCACAAAATCTCTCCTTCTTACTGGTTGAATTCAGTGATATTCTACATCATGAACATAACAATCAGGATGCAATAGTCTCCTCCACGTTTTTATATATGTTTCCCTATAAAATTATCACAGTACTGCACATACTTCTAGTATTATAATGACATTTTCTTAAGCTTCCCCTTGTTCGAAGGAGCTCCATTCAGAAAATTCAGTAATAAACCATGAATCTCTGGCTGTATTTCAGATCTCTTATTCATATTGAAAAATTTTAACAATTTTTATGCAAATCAAGTAGGAGTTTCGTAACAGTTGTATTCCCTTAGGACACATGATTAATTGGCCATAGCAGACTCTGCCCTACCCTATTAGTACTGTACTGACCTCACTTCCCCCATGAAGTGACCTTATCCTTATCTTACCTTCTCTTATGATCAATACAACATCAGCCTCACAAAGACAGAGATGTTGTATGTTTTGTTCCAAGAACAGTTTCTAGCACCAAAAGGAAGAAAATAAGGGAGATGGGAGTGTATGTGTGAAAAATGTTAACATTGTTCAAATATGATAGAATTTTGGAGCTTGAAAGTACCCTATGTTATCTCATCCAGCAACCAAATTTACAGATTAAGAAATGGAACACTGTAGAAATGGCCTATCCAGGCAGTGCCCGTAGCTCAGTCGGCAAGGGCAATGGCCACATACACCTAGGATGGCAGGTTCGAACCCAGCCTGGGTCTGCTAAGCAACAATGACAACTGCAACCCAAAAAAGCTGGGTATTGTGGCGGGTGCCTGTAGTCCTAGCTACTTGGGAGGCTGAGGCAAGAGAATCGCTTAAGCCCAAGAGTTTGAAGTTGCTGTGAGCTGTGATGCCACAGCACTCTACCCAGGGTGTGCTTGAAACTCTGTCTCACAGAAAAAAAAAGAAATTGACTATCCATGGACAAGAAATTATTAACATTTGCTCCTGGATAATTCATACATAATTCCTGAGTCAGAACATAGCTCAGAGAAAGAACAGAGGAATCCTGATCCTTAGGGCAATAGTTCAATTGTACTTAATGTGGAGAGAATAAAATTCAAAACAGAATTCAAAACAGTTCTGTTGAACCGGGAACAGTTCTTCTTACTACCATACCCCTTTTTATGAACCTTCTATGAAAACAAATCTAGAAAAATGGTTAGAGAAGTATTAAGAAGAACTTTTAAAATATTGCAGAAAATAAAATTATTTAGCTGTTGCTCTATAAGAAAAAAGCCAAGTTTCATTTTGTTTTCAATTCAGCAAACATAAATTGATAACCTAATGCAATTATCTGGGACAAAATCATATATAGATATGAAGTATGACAAGCATTGGAACTTATAAATTTGTTAGGAAAATACAAGATGAGCACATAAATAATGATTGTAAAAAAGGCATTCTGCTTTTAGGAAAGGTTATAAAATTGGGATAAAGAGTATAAATTTTATTATACAGGTATCTCAGGATGGCAAGGGATTTTCTTTTTCTTATGCACCACCGTTGCGTAAAAATATCATTCCTTGGAATTGGAGTAGGTAATATGTACCAAAATTCTCAAGTTCTTACCTTTTCCTTTATGATTCCTGGACTTCTAAATGAATTGTAAAGGTTATAAACTTGACAATGGAGCTTCTTTTACCAAAAATACAAATGACCTCTCTCTACATGGCCACCAGCACTTTTTGATGAAAGAGTATTCTAAATTGTCCATGTTGTTTTGGTATTTCACTGTCTGGGGGGGAGGGTCAGGAATCATTCATAGAAGTGGGTAGTTTCTACATGTTTTTCTGAAAGAGAAAATTCTTTCTCATCTCTTTTATTCTCCTAAATAATCCAGCTTTTATACTCTACAAATGAAAAGGTAAAAGAATCATCTGATTCTATTCATCAAGGTTGTTCTTTGAAATACTAAAATGTACTAAAAGTTCACTAACATATTAAATTGGATTCTGTTCCAACATTTTGATCTCTGAATACACAAATCTTGCTTTACCAGAAGGCTAAATTAAAGAAAAACAAAAAGTAAGCCACTTTGATTGAATATTAGAAAAGACTCAATTCTCTCATCTCATCTGATCATGAAATGAATCATATCAGCATTGCAAGGTAGAACATCCAATTACACTTAGAATTTTAGGAGGCTTCTGTTCTTGGCCGCAGCTCTGTGATGATACCTAGTAGATAAAGCTTTCATTTTGCCTGGTTGAAAGCTGCTTTTTTCTTAGAGAAGAAAATTGTGCCAATCAAATTTGAATTTTTCTAGAACAAGTAGGTGATTTAGGAAAAGATCAATGCTTATCATTTGTACCACTTTAAGCAATTGTGTAATTTTAGTAATTCTTCCAATATGACCTCAGATGCATATATACATAAAGATTCTAAACAACAAAAAGTTCTGATTAAAAATGGTGGTTGAATATAAGCCCAACAAAGAATTGGTGAGTTATGGACGACAAAGTTGGCATTTTAGGAAGATTAAGATAACATGGATAATAATTCATTCAATCTTTTGTGATTCAAGTAATCTAGTTTATCATTCATAGAATGATGATGAAGAGAAAGAGAGAGAATATTAACCAAGCACATATCTTGCAAAGGGCTAGGTAAATTATAAATCTCTCTGATATTAATATAATCTAATACAGAAGATAAGTCAAAAAGATAAGATTTTAATAAAGAAGGAGCTCCATGGGCTAACATGTTTAGCCAAATCTTAGTAAAAGATTTAGGGTGAGCTAATCCCTGAAGGTTCAGTCAGATACATAAAACTAGTAGACCAAGGAGAAAGGGTGATACTATTATAACAGCTTGGAGAAAAATAAAACGGACAATATACACCACAAATAAATGGATTTGGAGTCAGACTCAACTAATTTTCCCCTAAGACCTACAAAATGTAGGAACCTAGTTAAATAATGTCAATATAAAATAATCATAATAGCTAAGGAATGTTAAGGGTTCATTATCTGCCAAGTGATTTTTTAGATGTTTTTGCACACATGAATTCATATAATCTTTACAAAACCAGTGGAAAACATTGGTGTGATTATATTGTTTTTATAGTTCCTGGAATTAAGACAGATGTCAAAAAATTTTCCCAAGTTTATAAAGTTAGTAAGTGATATGGCTGTGATTCACACAGATACTCAATAATAGAAGCTACTATTTATACTTAAAATATTTTTTTTGATTCAAGTTAAAGTAAGGGTACAAACAACTGGGTTACAATAGTTGCATATGTTATGTAGAGTCCCTCTTATAGTTGTGTCTGCACCCAAAAGGTGTGCCATATGCCTTTATATTGTGCACATTAAGTGGGAGTACACCAATCCCTTCTCCTCCCCTCTCCTCCCTCCCTCTTTTCCCCCACTTGAACTGAATTTTCTTTTATAAAGGTATGTATTAGATCAGTGGTTCTCAACCTGTGGGTCACTACCCAGAGGAACTGTATTAAAGGGTTGTGGCATTGGGAAGGTTGAGAACCACTGTATTAGATCATCTACTAGCTTCATATTACTATTGAGTACATTGGATACTTGCTTTTCCATTCTTGTGATACTTTACTAAGAAGAATGTGTTTCAACTCCATCCAGATTAACACAAAAGATGTAAAGTCTCCACCTTTTATGGCTGCATACTATTCCATGATATACATATACCACAGCTTGTTAATCCATTCCTGAGTTGATGGGCATTTAGGTTGTTCCCACATCTTGCCAAGTATAAATACTAGATTATTTATCTCAGCTTAATTAAGGTTAGGTGATATCTCAGAGTGCTTTTGACTTGCATTTCTCTGATGATTAACGACAGTGAGCATTTTTTTCTTAATTTTTATTAAATCTAATTGTATACATTTTGGGGGTACAATATGATGATTTCATATACATTATGGAATGCTTAAATCAAACTAATAACCATCACTTTACTTACTGATTTTTGTGGTAAGACACTTATAATATACTCTTAGTTGTTTTGAAATGTGCCCTTGTATTGTGTGCAATAAGTGAGATCCTACCAAATACCCTCACTCCACTCACCCTCCTCCTCTCCCCTCCCCACTCCTCAGCTTCCTCTCCCCTCTTTCTTTCTGAACTATCTTTGTGTTTTATCACTCATAAAAATGTGTAAGTGTTTATATATTGGTTTCATAATACTATTGAGTACATTGGATACTTTTTTTTTTCTATTCTTGAGATACTTTACTAAGAAGAATATGTTCCAGCTCCATCCAGGTAAACATAAAAGATGCAAAGTCTCCCTCTTTTTATGGCTGCATAGTATTCCTTGGTGTACATATACCACAATTTGTTTATCCATTCATGTGTTGATGGACATTTAGGCTGCTTCCACGTCTTGGCTATTGTGAATTGGGCTGCAATAAACATGTTTGTGCAAATGTCTTGGTTGTAAAATGATTTTTGTTCATCTGGGTAGATACCTAGTAATGGTATAACAGAATCAAATGGTAGGTCAACTTTTAGTTCCTCAAGAATTCTCCATACTTCTTTTCAAAAGGCTGTATTAGTTTGCATTCCCTCCAGCAGCGTAGAAGAGTTCTTTTCTCTCCATATCCACATCAACATCTGCAGTGTGGGGATTTTGTGATGTGGAATCTCAGTAGAGTTAGGTGGTATCTCAAAGTGGTTTTGATTTGCATTTCTCTGATGATTAAAGATGATGAGCATTTTTTCATGTGCTTATAGGCCATGCACCTGTCATCTTCAGAGAAGTTTCTGTCTAACAAAAATTGATTCTCACTGGATAAAAGATTTAAACTTAAGTCATGAAACTAAAAGTACTAGAACAGAGAGCAGAGAAAATACTTTAAGATACTGCCTTAGGAAAATATTTTATGAGGAGGACCCCCCCACCCCGGCAATTGAAGCAACACCAAAAATATATTACTGGGACTTGATCAAGCTAAAAGCCTCTTCTCAGCTAAGAGCACTGTAAGTAAAGCAAGCAGACAGCCTTCAGAATGGGATATTTTTGCAGTTCATGTTTCCGACAAAGGTCTAATAACTAGAATCCAGAGAACTCAAACTAATCAATAAGAAAAGAACAAACAACCCCATTTCTTCATGGGCAATGAGCATTTTTTCATAAGTTTCTTAACCATTTGTCTTCCTTAGAGAAGTTTCTATTCATGTCTCTTGCCCAGCGATATATGAAATTGTTGGTTCTTTCTTTGTTCATTAATTTGAGTTCCCTTTAGATTCTAGTTATCAATCTTTTGTCAGATTTGTGACTTGGATATTTCTTTTCCCATTCTAAGGTTATCTACTTAAAATATTTTTTAAAAACAAACTAAAAAGTTGCATAAACACTAGATGACACATCTTTCCAAATCAAACAAACTTCACCAATACATCACATTTTTATCGCAGGTTTTCCCATTTCCTTGGTTGAGATTATCAGAGCAGGTACACAGAAATGGAAAGCAGCCTAAAATATTTTTTAGCCAAGAGTCATTGGTCTCCTTAAAATCACTAGACATAGTAAATTAACTGAGGGAAATATTGTGCTTCTATATTGAAATAATTAAAACATGTAACTTCATGAGTCATTTATCAAATTCAGCTGAATAAACTATAAAAATTCAAATAAATTACAGGCAGCACATGTTACGAAAAATTAACAAATGCTTAAGAATGAAAATATTCAATATTATGCACATATATTTGTGGTGATGTGTGTATGTGTATAAATTCATAACAGTCTGTATACACATTATGGAGTGCCTGCAAATTTTGATACTTAAGTTAATATAACATAGTGTTTTGTGTGTCTGCATCTGAAGTGCCTTTTTTGTTATTTTCAACAAAATTAACTTAGCAGACCAATAAAAGGCAACTCAGTACAACAACTCAAAGTATGTAGAAAACATCCATGAAACAATGTTATCTAAGTCACTTCTGAACAATGAATTCAAAAGTAGTTAGCTGCTCTTTTAACTTTCATGCTTTACTTCTCACAAAAATAAAATTTGTCTTTCAGTGTATGACATCTTTTTTTTTAAGACAAAGTGTAGTTTTCTAGAAACATCAATTATTTTAAGAGAGAAAATGGGTTATTTCTTTAATTGTTGAGGTCTAAAAAGGATTTCAATGTCTCCCTATAGCTTGTATTCTTTCTCTGTAACCAAACCTTCCAGGATCTGGTTTTCAGACTACCTCTCAGTTACAGCTCTGACACATTCTCAACATGCATCAGAGTTTGGTGATTTGATGGCAGATTTATAGTTCTAAGTGTCATAAATTCATGAACTGTCATCCTAGCACATGCTTTTATGTCATTTTTGAAAGTCCATCATTCTCCACTTTAATCTGCCTAAATCATGTTCATTACCTTACCAGTGTTTCCCTCTTCCAGAAGACTCTCCCTATCGAACCCATATAATGCTATTTATGGTTCTAAGAGTCCTATATATTTTAGCACTTATACACTGTTGTATCATACCAGCTGATATTTCTTCTTCTTTGCAGAGCTAAGCTATCTACAGGTAAATATTACGCCTTATTTAATTTTGCCTCTCTAGGCACTTGGCTTGCAGAATGACTTATGGCCAGTTTTCAATGCTGACTGGTTTAGGTCTTCATAGCCAATCAATAAGATTCCAGTTATTTTAGCATAAATCCTAAGATGCTCATTTACTTGGCATATGCATGAAAAAGGAGAGAGGAGGGAGAGAAGTTGAACCACACCAATTTCAAAGTCCTTGCTCCTTCGACATAACTCCCTTTCATATTCGTTCATCCCGGGTCCCAGGTTAGAAGATGCTAATAAATCTTCTGGTCACTGTGGGAATAAGGTGACTCACAGTGGGTGTGATGCCAATAGTTCACATTTGGTGTAAAAATATTTTGAATCCTGAGGATAAAGAATAGAGTTGACCCTTAGACAACATGATGGATTATGGGCCTGACCCCTGTGCAGTGGAAAATCTAGGTATAATTTTAATCCCCTCAAAACTTAACTAATATCCTACTGTTGACCAAAGTCTCACTGATTAACAGTTAGTTAACTATTTATAGCTATGTATCTGTATTAGATACTGTATTCCTACAATAAAGTAAGTTAGAAAAAAGAAAATGTTATTAAGAAAAATGGTAAGAAGTGCTGGCATAGAGGGAGGGACAGAAGAGGAAAGCGTACTGGAGTGGTGGTGGTGGTGGTGGTGGTGGTGTGTGTTATGGAGATACCCTGATGGTAGAGAATTACACAGGAAAGCTGTGACCAGATGGAGATGACCTTCAATGTTTGGTGACAGGAGCCATCCTAGATGCTTCCACTAGGTGGATGCCAGCCACCTGGCAGGAAGGCACAGATGTTCAGAATGAAAGTTAAAGGCTTGGATTGGCTCCAAGTCCCAGAAGCGCCAACTGGTTTCCTGGGGAAGCCGGAGTCATAGTCTTCGGCAAGGAGTGGTCACATGTACCCTTCAGTACAGGGACACCCAGAGGACTCAAAATGCAGAGTCCATACTTATGCATGTCTGTGGCTAGTGGTGGCCATTATTTTACAGATACTCTGCTGATTTAAGGGGTATTTTGAGTTTCCTGTCCCATGGCAGGGCTTGACCATGTTGGTGGTGTTGAAACTCTGTGCAAACCTCTGCATGGCAAAGGAGTATAACATAAAACACTACTCATTTGCAGATTTGATTCCCACCACTTCTGGCATTAGAGCATTTTTTTCAGACCATGTGTATCGTGTCAGACTTCACCCACATGGCAGGCTGTCAAGTGGCTGTCCATAGACATGGTGGCCATGTTGTGGAGATTCTGGGCTTCCCTGTAGTGGATCAGAAGGATGTGGGAAGAGATGATGTCTGTCTGCCAGGTTCTAGGTCAGCTTCTGCAAGGGTCTATCGGGTGATCCGGGGCTGATAGTTGCACTTAGTACCAAACTCAAGGACCATACAGGCAAATATAATGACCTGAAGGTTGGATTTAAAGTGCTTTTAAGGAGATAGAAAAAGAAAGTGTCTTTTCCCACTTTCTCTTAAAAACATCTGGCCTAAATTGGAGCTATGATCATTAATATACGAGAGGGCAAATCCAGGCTGCTGAGAGGCAGTGGGCCTCAAAAATCCTCTCGCATCCTGGCCCAGTCCCAGTCCCTAAGCTGGCTACCCCAGTGGGGGTAAGAGTGCCTGCAGCCAGCCAGGATGAGGAGGCCCCATGCTCTGGAGGGTCTTGGGGTGACTTGAGGCTAGGGTGGGGATTGAGACACGAGAGGGATAGACAGCATCAGGAGACTCCACATGTCCCACGAGCAGAGCCTTTGAACTCAATGTAACCCTGATCACATGCCTAGATAGGACTAGGGTGGCCTCTGCTGCCCAGAAAGGTCACTATAGAGAGCAGACCAGGGTTTTCTCTCCCCTGGGGCACTGGAAAGAGGCCAAAAGGACACAGTGGTATCTGTGCTCTCTATTTTCTGGCCAGAATTGATGTTTCAAGGGCCTTTAGGGGATTGCATCCTGAGACCTGGACCTATCACTCAGTGCCCTTGGCCCTCTCCCAGCAGTAGGGCCTGAATGCCCAGGGGCTATGCAGTCCTCTTCCCAGGAGATGCTGGTGTAGACACCCTAGGTGGTGGGGCGAGCCTGTGTCTAAACACGGCTGGGCATTGGCCGGAGAGCTCAAAGGTGTTAGAGTGAGAATGTCCACTTTCCTCCAGTCCTAGGGGATGTGTTGAGAATGAGGGACTCTCAGATTCTGAGGCCCCTTGTGAGTATGTCTGAAGGGCAAGAAGGCCAAACCAGGATATATTATACAATTTATTCTTGGTATTGTACACACTGATGCACACAACTTTGATGTCCATCCTCCAGGACACAGACAGCCTTGGCTCAGGAGAGGGGATCCTGAAGCAAACCCACAATGTGCAGGGTCCTGGCTGCTGGCACAGCCTATGTTGCACTCTGAGCTGACCTGGCTGCTGCTGCCCCTGCTGCCATCCTCTATCCACTGTCCATCAGGCTCTGGGATCCACAATTCTGAGTCTGCTTCATCTGCCTGTCATGGAAGCTATTGTTCAGACCCTTGTCACCTCATACTCTGTCCCGCACCACTTTTCATTTAAATTCAGGTTATATTCAGCTTTTCACCTTGTGCTGACTCCAGCCCCAGAGTTCTAGATGTTTCTGGGAGGTTCCCGCAGGTGATATCTTCCTTTCTCCTGGGCACAGGCGCTGCTTCCAGTTCAATGTTGACAATGTAAGTATCACAGCCTTGACATTAAGTGTTATGTGCTGTGGCCAGCAGGAAACTATTCCGGGGTCTGTCTTTCTCCTGAGATTTCCTCGAAAAACACTCCTGAGTGTTTGGGTCAAAATCTTGCTTAATTCTGGCCTATAAGAAGTTTGAAACTTTTTATTTTGTTAAAGCAAAGGGAGCTGTCTATAGTTTTAATTGCCTCCAAAAGGTTAAACTGTAGTTAGTTTGTAAGATATACCATAATGGAATAAATTTGATGCCAAAGGCAGACCACTTTCATGGTGACCTCTCAGAACCTCAGATCTCTTGTATAGTCATGCAGCACATAAAGATATTTTGGTCAACTACTGACCACATATACAACAATGGTCCCATAAAATTATAAGGGAGCTAAAATTTTTCCATCACCTAGCGACATCATAGCATCACAGTACAGGGATTACATGTGTGTTTATGGTGATGTAGGTACAAACAAATCTACTGTGCCACCAGTTGAAGAAAAGGATAGCACATATATTCACTTATGGTATACAATACAGTAAAACCTCTATAATACATTGACACCCATGGCACCATAACAAACTGGTTGATACACAGAGGTGGTCAACATGAGGAACATGAAGACCTATGTACTGATGTGTACATGTGGTGCACATCTAGTCTGTGACATTTAGGTCCTTAAGGAAGTGGTCAATGTAGGGAGGTGATCGACTACAGAGATTCTACTTGATAACAATAATAAATGACCCTATGTTACTGGCTTATGTATTTACTATACTATATTTTTTATTGTTATTTTAGAGTGTTCTTTTTCACTTATTTTTTAAACACTTGTTAAATAGGCTCCAGCAGGCCTTTAAGGCGGTATTCCAGAAGAAGATATCATTATCATAGGTAGATGATGGCAGCTGCATGCATGTTAGTGCCTCTGAAGACCTCCCAAAGGGCGGGAACCTATGGCCTTAAGAAAAGTTGTGACCTTCTTGGTCCTTAATTGTAGACTTTTCACTGAATCTAAATTTTATATAACAAATCCTTTTAATAAAAGGGGTGTAGCAGAGAAAGATGAAGTTTTCTTGCCTCCTTTGTTGATTATAAAAGAACAATCTTGCAATCAGAAGACCACAGGTTCACCACACACTGACTGTTTGGTCTTCATCTTTAATGCAAAAAAGGTTTAAAAAGTAAAATATATTAAAAAAAATTTTAATCTAAAAAACTTAACAGAGTTTAAATAAAGAAAACATTTTTGGACAGCTATACAATGTATTTGTTTGATGCTAAGTGTTATTATAAAAGAGGCCAAAAGTTTTAAATATTTAAAAGTTTATAAAACAAAAAAGCTATAGTAAAGCTAATTTGTTACTAAGGAAACACTTACAAATTTAGTTAGCCTACATATACCATGAATAAAAAGTCTACAGTAGTGTATAGTAACATTATATTCCTTCACATTCCCTCACCACTTATTCAGTGACTCACACACAGTGACTTCCTTCACTCTCCATCCATAGTAAGTACCCTATATACAAACCCCACTTTTTTTTTTTTTTTTTTGAGACAGAGCCTCAAGCTATCCCCCTGGGTAGAGTGCCATGGCATCACAGCTCATAGCAACCTCCAACTCCTGGGCTCAAGTGAGTCTCCTGCCTCCACCTCCCAAGTAGCTGGGACCACAG